>CM055069.1:40504032-40603955 GCA_029204045.2 Tillandsia leiboldiana | reverse complement strand
TATTTCGCATACCCTAAAGATGAATCATAAGGTCTTTTATAGGTTAGAAACCATTGGAAAAGATAAGCCATCAAAAACTAACCATTCTGGAATTTTACAGTACGACAGTCCGGACTGGAATTGACGGTCCGGACTGTTTCAAGCGAAACAGACTTTTTCCAGAAAAGACGACATTCGGGGTCCGGACTGCAATCCACTCCCGGACTGTTCATGCAATTTCAACAATTTCATTTCACGTTGGGGTCCGGACCGAAATTTCCTAGGTCCGGACTGGAATTGCACATGAACAAACCTACGTTCGGGGTCCGGACTGAGATCCACGGTCCGGACTCTGAACATGAAAATGCCCAGTTTTTGATTTTTATGCAACCAAAATTCATCCAAGTGTTTCTACACTATACTAAGTATTTGGATCACTATAAATCTTTAGTTAAACGTACCTGATTCTTTTGAATTCTTCTTTCTTGAGATTGAGGTATGATTCAAACTTCTCATCTTCAATCTTCAAGACTTAACCATTTCACGAAATACGCCAACTCAAATTCCGTAACAATCTCCCCCCTTTGGCGTTTCGTGACAAACACAAAACAAATCCACTCAAGAAAATTCAAAAGATATTTTTGTTGATATCACCTACAACAAAATTTACATTGAGATCCAAAGAAAGATAAATACATGAGTTAAACTCCTAAAACAGACTCTAGACTTAGACATCTGTACTCTCTGCAAAAAGAAATCATTCTTGACAAAAAGATCGTTAGATACCTCAAGAATTTTCAACAATCAAAACCAAACACAGAGATAGAGTTTTTACTCATTATGACATTTGCAAATTCAGATATGTAAGAAACTCACAATCAAAAAATCGACATATCTTTTAAGCAATACAATCCACATGTCACAGAAAGGTTAGTCAACAAGCAACTTGTTAGTTATATTACATGCCCAAATAGTTTAGTCGAATAGTAGTTTGAGGCATGCCATCAAAACACATACAAACCAAAGTTGAAAGTTATACTTACCTTAGTTTCAGCATTGTTCTCACACAAGTTAGTCATGGTCAATCACAGAGCATTGTTGTGCATTGTTCAAAGTTCTTCTATACTCTCTCCCCCCCTTTTTATCACAAAACTCAGCCAAAATTACAAATGAGAGAATAGTTAACAAGTTCAAGAACCAAAAGTTTGAGAGCTAAAACTAAAAACTAAAACTTGAAACCTGCACAGAAATTAAAAATCTGCACTAGAAAAAGAAAATTAGAGTGCACAAATAAGTCATCTGAGTCGGTTCATCAGAGGCACTACATCCCATTTCGAAAACATTCTCTTCATCATCAGATTTGTTCATTGAGAGACCGTCTTAGTCAATGTTATTTAGGATGCTGTGATATTTCAAGTTCTTCTGAGAATGCGCCTTCTGTTCTTTGGTGATCTGCTCTTGTTCGAAAGATAGGCGTTGTTGCTGCTTGTAAATTGAGGTTACCGATGCTTCTTCAATCTGGTCCGGGTGTTTGTCGTGATGGAGAGGCAGAGGTGCCGACACAAGGTTTCTTTCCAGAGGAAGGAGTCGGATAACATGAGGCAAATTTGTGAAGGACTTTGACAATGGTGGATTCATTTATCATCCCCAAATAATGCTGGTACGAATGTTGAGCTGATGTCATCGACTTTGAAATTTCTTTAGAATCCTCATAATTATCAATGGAAACGAACCCGTTCGGTAGGATGAGGGTGCTCACATATCTAGACATTCTGTTCCAAATAATATAAGGATGTTCATGTTCAAACAACTGCTTCAGATGGATGCCCTAGGAGTATAAAAAACAGCATTCGATCCCATCTCACCCCTTTGTTTGCATGTTCGGGAGAATGTTATAACAGGTGATGAAGTTGAGAAACCGGTATTCAAGCCGGAGTTGTTTGGATTTAACAGTTTTTACCATCGTCGATTCATTCCGTCCAAACAAATTCCTTTTATAACGTTTGCCCAAGAGCATTCGTCAAGCTTTTTCCAGTTAATAGTTATCCCCGATCTACTCGATGGCATTTCTAGAACTTCCCCGATCAACTGCGGAGTTATTTTGAGTCTCATCCCTTGGATGTTTGTGTAAAATTGCATCGAACCCGTGTTCATCTTCCTGAAGATGTCTCCATTTGAGTAAAAGTTCTCACACGATGCAACAATACCCAAGTAATTCCAGGAATCTGCAACTTGATAAGATTAGCTCGTTCAATTAACATCCCGAACTCCGGTGAGTGATCTCGAGGGCACCAATATTCACATGTCTTTCTCCGATGCATTCTCGATGTTCAAATGCCCTAAGACGGTCAGCATTAATGAACACTTCTTCCAAGCGAGGCGGAGAATCGGAACTATTGGTTTGTTAATATCAACATCTCGTGCTTGTCCAAAGCGTCGAGCTAGTCGTTTCCTTTTCACCGAGATGGTTGGTGAAGTCATAGGTGCTTTTCCTCTTGATGTGTCGGAAGTCTTTTGCTTAGATTTAATGGCATTGATTCATCATCCGTCAATTTGTCCCAATCTACTTTTTCATTATCAGCTTCAGCCTCTGAATCGCTGACAAGAAGAAACTCACCTTTCCGTTGAGTTTTCTTAGCTCTTTTCAGTTTGTTTGTTGCTCGAGTGTGCACCATTGTGACTAGCAGAAGATGATCCATGAAAACTCCATTGCTCTTTGAGCTTTAAGAAGGAAGTGTCCTGTGAAGACCAACTCAAGAACACACGAAAAATTGTTTATTTTCAAAAATTTGAAAAATTGTACCCAAACAATCATTATCGTGTAGAGAGACTAAGGATCAAATTAGTTTTGCAAAAGAATTTTTAAAATAGATCAATTCCATGATTTCAAAAATTCTGAAAATATGCCCTAAAACCGAATTTTTAGAAATCCAACCCCAAAAATTCGTTTATCATGAGAAAACCTAGCATATAATCAAAACTAATGTTCCCAGAGTTCTTATTTCAAAGAAGTTTGATCAAAAACCATTCACAAACGAAAAGATATGAAATTTCCTCACGTTCTGAGCAAAAATATGAAAAAAAAAACTGTGAAAAATCGAGATTTTGATCAAGCTAACTTACTTTGAAGTGAAGAGAATGAGGTTTAGAGGGCTCCAAGATCCTTGCTTTTTAGAGAGAGAAAGTTTGGAGGCTTAGAAACACGAAGCTTGTGATGAAATAAATCAAAATCCTCTCGTTTCATATAAACCCTAGCCGCGGTCCGGACTGCCCGAAGAGTCCAGTCCGGATCGGCTACCCGCAGGATTTTCCTGCGTTCGGGGTCCGGATCAGCTTGTCCAGTCCGGACCGGCTCCAACCTTTTTCTTCAGAAAAATTCAAAAAATTCCAGAAATTCCAGAAAAAGATTGTAAGCACTTTTGTGTATCAACTTTAAATAAAAATCATCGTTTCATACAGCAAGAAATAGATTATGCCAAATCTATCAAAAATATTCAAATAACGAAACGAAAATTTATAAAAATTAAATCCCTTAAAGTTGAACAACTTCAATCACATCTAACATGATCTTATGAGTAATGCCTTTATCAATCATCAATTTGGTAAAGAAAATGAAATACCAAGATCAATAGATGTTTGAAATCCCAGATAAGTTAGATAATATATCTAGTCAATTTATTGTAAGTAGTGGCTCTATGACCATCTTTTCAATAAAAATCCCACCTTATACCAACCTTGGAATTTGACAGAGTCAAGTATTCCAAAAAGTAATTTATCTAGACAACTTGAAAAACCATGCTTTGTATACATGTGGTAGCTGCACACAGTATTCGGACGACCGAGGTGGTAGCTCTTTCCTCCATGTGGTGGTAGTTTTCACACTCCTCATTGGGATGTAACTCTTTCCACATCTTTTGAGCATATTACATTTCTTTGACTCCCCCTCAATTGGCTATCAATTATTTAAGATATAAGGTATTCAACCAAAAATTGATCTCGCATTCATACTCGACTAAATAGTGAAATAAGATAATAACTATACCAAGAGATCATTGAGAGAGAAATTGACTTTGATCACTTAAAAGATGACTTAATTGATATAAATGATCACTGCATCAACTGAAATATTATGATATCAAAAGCATAATAAATTTCTAAATGCGTGAAAGGATGCAGTTAAAGTCAATATAACTAATGCTCAATTAATATTCTATGTACACACATAGATAAAAAAAAAAAAAAAACGAAACACAAAAACAAAACCTAACCTAAGGATTGGTTTCAAAAAGAAATTATATCAAGGAAAGCATTCTAATTGCCTTTCGCAAATGAATAAATCGTTTTTGATCCAAAGGTTTTGTTAAAATGTCAGCTAATTGATCTTCAGTTGAAATATATGAAAGTTGAAGAATATTTGATTCAACTAGCTCTCTAAGAAAATGATATCTAAGTTCAATGTGTTTTGTTCTTGAGTGCAACACAGGGTTTTTGGAAATGTTTATAGCACTGGTGTTGTCACAGAGAATCGTTACCGAAGTTGCTGAAATTCGGAAGTCGCTCAACACACTTTTCATCCAAATGAGTTGGGTTGAACAACTACCCGCTGAGATATATTCCGCTTCGGCAGTCGAGAGTGCAATGCAGTTTTGCTTTTTACTATGCCACGCAACAAGGCAATGGCCAAGATAAAAACATGCACCACTCGTACTTTTCCGATCATCCACAGATCCTGCCCAATCGGCATCTGAATATCCAACAATATCTAGACTTGTTCCCATAGGATACCAAATTCCAAACTTTATGGTTCCTTTGATGTACCGGATGATCCGTTTCACCGCTTTCAGGTGAACCTCCTTTGGTGCTGATTGATATCTCGCGCAAATCCCAACACTAAAGGATATGTCCGGGCGACTAGCCGTGAGGTAAAGTAGACTTCCAATCATGCTGCGATAAAGTTTCTCGTCTACATTCTCACTGAGAGATTCACTTCCTAATCCCTTATTGCTAGTTCCTATTGGAGTTGGAAAATCTTTAGAATTTTCTAAACCAAACTTTTTGACCAACTCCATTGCATACTTGGATTGACACAGATGGATGCCATCGTCACTTTGTTTCACTTGTAATCCAAGAAAATATGTCAGTTCGCCCATCATGGACATCTCAAATTCGCTTTCCATGGTTTCAGCGAATTTAGAAGCATCATTATCTCTTGTTGCACCAAAAATAATGTCATCGACATAGATTTGTGCTACAATGAAGTTATTTTGATAATGCTTCACAAAGAGAGTCCTGTCTGCTCCCCCTCGAGTATAGCCCTTCTCCAAAAGGTGCTTCGTTAACCTTTCGTACCATGCTCGCGGTGCTTGTTTTAGACCGTAAAGAGCCTTTTTCAAACGAAAAACATGGTTAGGTAGTTTAAGGTCTACAAAACCTTTCGGTTGGGCCACATAAACTTCCTCATTTAAAAACCCATTTAAAAACGCGCTCTTAACGTCCATTTGAAAAGTTTTATTTTAAAATGACAAGCAATTGCAAATAGGATACGAATGGACTCGAGTCTAGCTACAGGGGCGAAAGTTTCATCAAAGTCTATACCTTCTATTTGAGAGTAGCCTTGAGCAACTAAACGTGCTTTGTTCCTAATGATGGTACCATCCTCATTTTTCTTGTTCTTGAAAATCCATTTAGTACCAATCACATTGTGTTGCTTCGGAGGCGTCGTTAATTCCCAGACTTTGTTTCGTTCAAACTGATGGAGCTCTTCCTGCATTGCTTTAATCCAGTAGTCATCCTGAAGAGCTTCATCGACGTTCTTTGGTTCGATTAAGGAAACGTAACAAGCGAATCCACAAACCAACTGTCTCCGAGTCCTGACTCCTTCTTGTGGGTCTCCAATAATATTAGATTCCGGATGATCCTTGGAGATGAGTAACGTTTGAGGTAACGGAGTACTCGGAGGTACATGAGATGATTCCTGCATATCAGATAAACTTGAAGAACCATTAGATGCATCATCATTATCGGAAGACTTGTTATGAGAAGATGCATTTGCAGGAGTATCATCATCAAGAGAGATATCAGGGGTAGATTTATCAGATGCAAAGTGAAAAGCTTCATCTACTTTAACATTTATAGATTCTACAATCATTTTAGATTCTAAGTTAAATACCCGATATGCTCTACTGTTTGTAGAATAACCCATAAAAATCCCTTCGTCACTTCGAGAGTCAAATTTTCCAAGATTTTCGCGGTCACGTAAAATGTAACACCGACTCCCTAAGATACGAAAATATTTGATGTTCGATTTTCTACAAAACCATAGTTCATATGGTGTATTTAAAGTTTCCAGGCGCAAATAAACTCGATTAATAACATAGACTGCAGTGCTCACAGCTTCAGCCCAAAAATATAACGGTAAATTCCGGCTATGAAGCATAACACGTGCCATCTCTTGTACAACCCTGTTTTTGCGCTCGACTACACCATTCTGTTGAGGTGTATAGGGTGCAGAGAATTCATGTTTAATGCCGTTGGAAGTGCAAAAATCAATGAATTTAGAATTTATGAATTCTCCACCTCTATCACTTCTAACACCAATGATCTTTTCATTCTTTTCAATCATAATACGATGGCAAATCTCGTGAAAAGAATCAAAAGTATCAGCTTTCTCTTTTAAAAATGCTACCCATGAGTATCTAGAGAAATCATCAACCAATAAGAAAATATACCATTTACCTCCCAAAGATGGTTGACGTGTTGGCCCCATTAAATCCATGTGCAATAGTTCCAAAGGCCGTTTAGTACCAACGTGGTTTAAGTTCTTGTGTGCAGTCCTGGATTGTTTTCCCTTTTGGCAACCACCACACACAATGTTTTGTTTAAGTGAAAGTTTTGGAACCCCCTTGACCACGTCTTTGTTTGAAATTCTAGCAAGCTCCTTAAATTTATGTGACCTAGCCTTTCATGCCAAAGTGTTTCATTATTCAAAGAGGCTAAGTTATAGTTTTCAGAAATTTTATTGGGAACAACATAACAATTGTTTTTAGATCTAACCCCCTTTAAAAAGAAAACATGGCCCTTATCAGTTACAACACATTCAACAGATGAAAAATTAACTGAAAAACCATTGTCACAAAGTTGACTGATACTTATGAGGTTAGTCTTAAGGCCTTCAACAAATAAGACATTATTCAGAATCGGGCCATCTGGAATAGCTACTGTTCCTTTTCCAACAATTTTGGAAGACCGACCGTCTCCGAAAACTACAAGTCCTCCGGAGATTTTCTCAAAATTTTGAAAGCAGTTTTTGTCACCGGTCATGTGACGAGAACAACCACTATCCAGATACCAAGACGAATTATCATATGCATGCAAGGAAATATTAGTAACAAGACAAGGGAAGATTTCACCTTTGCGTACCCAAACCTTTCGAGTTTTGGTGTACGTCGGAATTGATTGTGAAGTTGATACCTTTGGTGAAAGCGTCTTGATTGATCCATCGCTTTTCCTTGACGTCGTCGTCTTATTTGATGAACTACCGAGGCTCTTTTCCTTCGAATAATTTAAATTTGATTTCTGAGGAATCACCTTTTTGGTAGTCGTTGCAAGAAGTGCTTGATTTGATCTTTGCGCTCCATTCTTGCAATTTCTTCTTATGTGCCCTGCATAACCACGACGAAAACATACCTTTGTTCTAGACGATCCCCAAGAGGGGGAAGAAGGTTTGTTGTCGTTGTTTGTCGTGAATTCCGGTGTCGGAGGAGGAGTAACCGACTGGGGCACAAAGACTGTCCCAACCGAACTAAAATTGTCTTCAGTTCGATTGTATCCGAGGCCGAATTTGTTTGTTTGACCAAGACCAAGAATCTTATCCAACTTACTCCTTCCAGAAGAAAATTGCTTTAGATCATCCTTGAGTTGGAAAATGGTCTCCGTCATTTCCAATTTTTCCTGTCGAGCCTCGCCGTAGAGCTTCAAGAAGTAATTCGCTTTGTTCACCATATCTACATAATTCTTCTCGAAATGCTCATTGGACTCTTGAAGGGAAACATTTACTTTAATCAGATTATCCCTTTCCACTTCAAGAGCGTTTGAGAGAGAAGATGCCCTTTTTGCTTCTTCTTCGAGGTCCTGCAATCTCCCTCTCAAACTCTTGTTTTGCTTTGCTAGTTTCTTTGAATCCCTCAAAAGCTTATGGTAGGCAAGAGCAAAGTCTTCACCTTCTGAATTATCTGATTCATCGTCCGTTGCAATCTTTTCAACAGTGGAGTTGGACAATGAGTCGGATGTACTTGCCATTAAGCACATGAAGGGTGAAGATGTGGACGCGTGGAATGCCGTTGCGTTGTTCTCTTCATCACTGGAAGATGACTCATTTGACGTTGAGGTGTCATCCCAAGTGACGGCTTGCATCGCCTTTTTCTTGGACGGATTCTTATTTGGACACTCCATTGAGATATGGTCGTATCCTCGGCACTTGAAGCATTGGACTTGTCCTTCTGAGCTTTTCTTATCCTTTGAGAAGTTCTCTTGCTTTCTTGGCTTGTAACTTGGAGAGCCTTTGCCTTTCTTCGACTTTCCGAAGGATGGAGTTTTGCATGAATTACCCCTTCAAAAATTTCGGCGAAACTTCCTTGTCAAGAGAGCGAGCTGCTTCTCAAAGTCCTCCATAGATAGGTTCTCGTCATCGTCTGAGGAGGATGAATCCGCGTCTTCTTCTTTTGTTGTTTTCAACGCAAAACCTGAAGACTTAGAAGAGGATGCTTGTCCAGAAGAATAGTTAGTAGGAAATGTCATTTCATAAGTTTGAAATGAACCAACTAATTCTTCTACACGGATTTCGTCCGGATGTTTAATAGTTTCAATGGCCGTAACCTTGGATCGAAATCTTTCAGGAAGAGTTCTTAAAATTTTTCTTACAATTTTAAATTCTGGAATTTTCTCTCCCAAGTTAGCACATGTGTCTACGATGTCTTGCAATCGTGTATAGTAGTCTGTGAAAGATTCATTTTCTGCCATGAAAATAGAGTCAAACTTGCTCGTAAGCATTTGCAGTTTTTGAATCTTCACAAGGTTAGTTCCCTCATGTGTAACTTGAAGAACATCCCAGATTTCTTTCGCAGTCTCACATGCCGAGACGCGAGAGAACTCAGTTTGTGACAAAGCATTAAATAGAGCATTAATTCCTTTGCCATTGTAAGAAGATAAATCAATCTCTTCCTTGGTCCATTTCGACCTAGGTTTGATGGTGCGAACATCAGCAATAATTTCAGTTGGATTAGACCATCCTAATTCAATTGATTGCCACACCCGTTCGTCGATGGAAATTAAAAAGGCTTTCATCCGTATTTTCCAGTAGGCATAATTTGTTCCATCGAATAACGGGGGTCTGTTGATGTTTCCACCTTCAACCATTGTTTACAACCCTATTCCCTCTCTGATACCACTTGTTGGTTATGTATAATTGGATCTAAATAGGGGAAAAAACACCTAGAGGGGGGTGAATAGGTGTAAACGTTAAACACTCAAAAAATCATTGCGCAATAAAACCCAATGCGGAAATAAAAATAAACACGCAAGATTTTTACGTGGGAAAACTCCAAACCGGAGTAAAAAACCACGGGACCGATCACACGGCGAAATCCACTAGAATTAAACACGTACAAGGTAATATACCGTACTCACAGACGACTCAACCTTTTCCATACGCTCCTAGTGGATCTTCTCCGTTCGCTCCGCAACGCTTCTCGAATCCACGATCAGCGCCCAACGCCGAATCCACGACGTCCAACGTCGAGTCCACGACGTCCGACCGAATCCACAGTCTTCACCCAGTAGCACGTCTCGAATCCACGAACGTACCTCGCTCCGAATCCACGAGAGCGGTAGCACCTTGAATTCACAAGGCCACGCGAGTCCACGCGCCGATTTTGGAAAAATCGTTGTTTTTGGGTGGTGATGATCCGCCGAATACTTAGATTAGAAATAGATTGAAAATACCATCTAAGTATTCATTAATTTGATTCTACTAAAAATCTGAGTTTGGAAAACCTAGAATCAAATTAATAATATAGATGAAGAGACATAGAATTAAATCTAGTATTTCCTTTCTTCTCTATATGTGGATTTTTCTATTTCGATCGTATTTTTCGCATATCCTAAAAGATGAATCATAGGGTCTATTTATAGGTTAGAAACCATTGGAAGAAGATAAGCATCAAAAACTAACCAATTCTGGAATTTTACAGGATGACAGTCCGGACTGGAATTGACGGTCCGGACTGTTTCAGCGAAACAGACTTTTTCCAGAAAAGACGGCATTCGGGGTCCGGACCGCAATCCACGGTCCGGACTGTTCATGCAATTTCAACAATTTCACGTTCGGGGTCTGGACTGAAATTTCCAAGGTCCGGACTGGAATTGCACATGAACAAACCTACGTTCGGGGTCCGGACTGAGATCCACGGTCCAGACTCTGAACATGTAAAATGCCCAGTTTTTTATTTTTATGCAATCAAAAATTCATCCAAGTGTTTCTACACTATACTAAGTATTTGGATCACCATAAATCTTTAGTTAAACGTACCTGATCCTTTTGAATTCTTCTTTCTTGAGATTGAGGTATATGATTCAAACTTCCTCTTCTTCAATCTTCAAGACTTAACCAATTTCACGAAATACGCCAACTCAAATTCCGTAACAATACCCAATACTTCTGGTTAATCGGGGTGCTTCATCTTCTGATTCCTTCTACCAAGATCATAACCTTCGCTCTCGGCCTTCCTGACCGGTCGGGTCCTTTGTCCACTTTCGGCCTCGTCCGGGGTAGTCAAAAGGTTCTCCTGGTCGACCCTTTTTGGCTGATCCCAAACCCTCAGGCCCAGGTGGGGCCTGAGTTAGTGGTTCTATTGATATGACGCTGGTGGGTCTATACTCTCCGTTACCTCAACCGAGAGATTGTTGAACCTCGGCCCTTTCCAGTCGGCCTACTACGACCATCCCATACACACCTCTTTGTTCAAGGGGTGCATAGACCTAGAAGCTGGCCGTATGTCCAAGCTAGCCTCGGTGCCGAAGGCATTTCGATCTGCCTACTCTATGGAAGTGTGGATATCGACGAGCCCCACTTGAGGTGTTGGGGTCGTCTGTTGTACCGGAGGGAGTGGCAGCCCATAATGGCCGGCTTGACTCTAAGGCGGTCCCTACGGAGGGACCTGCCTGCCATTCCTTCCCCCAACTGTTTCGGCAAGTCCGCCCTGAGGTACCAGAATCACCGACTGCGCTGGAAGAGATGGCGGCGTAGCTTGAGGCACCAGGGTCGTTTGCTGCACGGGTAGAGGCGGCGACCCTTGGTGGCCATCCTGCCGCTGAGGTGGTCCCTACGGAGGAACCTGTTCGCCGCTCCTGCCCCCAGTCTGAGGCTGGACGAACGACGGTGGGGAAGGCAGATGAATCCCCACGCAACCCTCTGGTTGATGGCCGATGTTCTACCCCATCGGCCCCGTTCCCGTCTGGTGTGGGACTACTTGCATCTATACTGTCCGCAGCGGTTGAGTCGTCTAGGGCAGCACATCCTGTCGTGCTATCATTATCGTCGACATCGTAGGAGCCGTCAGTAGCAAACTTGCTGGGGACAGCTCGAGTTGGCCATCCTGGTTCTGGGCAAGTCTCTGTTTCGAGACCTCCCCGTTGTCCTCACTGCCCCCATCCTGAAGCTGGGAAACCGGCTGGGCAGATGGAGCGAGTGCACCCTAAAGTGTTTCCTACTGATGGTCAATGTTTGGATTCATCGACCTATACCCCGCCTGGTACGGAGCTGTCCGCGGTTGACCTGCCTCCAATAGGTGAGCCACCTAGGAAGGTGCCGTTAGCTGCATAGCTCCCTACGGTTGTGCTAACGAAGGTAACGGCCCGCAAAAGCCGGTCTGATACTGAATCAACTTGTAATGACCGGTCTGGTATTGAACCAGTTCCTGTGGAGGGACCAGTCCGCCATACCTGCCCCGAGCTATTTCGATGAGTCCTGCTTGAGTTACTAGGGCAACCAGTTGCGCCGGTGGACGTAGTGGCATGTAATAGCCGGCCTCATACAGAACCGGCCCGTGCAAAAAGACCTGTCTGCCGTTCAGCAAGACAAACGACAGTAGGGAAGGCAGAGTAATCCCCTAATAGGTATCCGATTGCTGGCTGATGTTCTGCCACATCGGCCATACTTTCGTTTGGTACGGGTCCCGCAGCGGCTGTGCTGCCCCCAGCGACTGCGCCGCTTGATAAGTAGCCGCCGCCGGCGCAACTTGTGGTTGCTCTGTTGGCATTACCGGCGCCATCATAAATGATTGCTTCGGTAATTGTTGAGGTGGTGTGGCAGTAATTCCTCCATTATACGGCTCGTTTTGGGCAGAGAAAGGCCCGAGCCGACAGCCTGCCAGGCTGCTCTCTTCACGGTGTAATTGTGCCTCCTCAAAGGAGTCTAGTGTGATGACCCGGATCTCTGAGAAGGTCTTACGGAGTGAATGGTGGCTTCTAGAGGCCTATGATGTGTGTTGGAGATGGTTGCGTGCAAATCGGACCTCAAGATCGTAACCAGAGCGAAATTTGGATTAAGAATACCTGTCTGGATGCCTTCGATAAATTTTAGAAGTAAAATTTGGCAAATCGGATATCGGATTTGGACTCAACGTGTGAAAACGATGAAAATGGACTATTTACTTGTATTTTTCAGAGCCCGGATACCAAAACACAGATTTCGAGGCAATGTTACTATTCCGGCAGTCCAGGGCAGCACCGGCGGAGACGGGCAGGCGGCGGAGCGCGGTGGCTCGGGCGCGGGCAGGTACGTGCACGGCGGCGGGCAAGCCGGCCCACGGTACTTGGCGTGCACCGGGACCATCGAACGCGGCGGAAGACCACGTGGCGCGCGCGGATTGGGCGGTCAACGCACGCGCGACAGCGCGCCAGGCGTGGCGCACCGTGGACCCCGCCAGGCCACGTGTCACCCACTCATTGGCGGGCGCAGCGACCCGGCTGCCCCGCCGTGAACCGCGTACCACGGTTTCGGCCGTGGACCGCGCTACCACGCGGCGCGCCGCGATTGGCGGGCGCCCGTGCGCGGGCCGCACGTGCGCGGGGCAAGCGGGGGGCGGATTGGGCCACGTGCCGCGCCGAGAGGATTTCGGGCGCGCACAGTAGCGGGCCGGGCCAGATTCGGGCGCCCGAACCCTGCGCCCGAATCCGGTTTCTTTTTTTGGTGGGCTTGGGCTATAAATAGCCCATTGGTGTTCTCTTTTGAAGGCTTTTCCCGAGCCCTTTTCGGCCTATTTTGGACAGGGTGCATCATCTGCGAGTCTTCTTCGATATTTGGGATCCCAGAGATTTTCGAGAGTCGTGCCATCTGCGTTTTTCTCGACATCGCGAGCTTCGATGCGCCTTTGATACCGAGTTTTTTCATTGACAATTCTTCCGCGAGCTCCCTAGGACTGACGGGAGGGAGTTTTTGGCCAATTTTTATGGCATCGATTTCACGAGAGGTAGATCTTCATTTTCTGTGTTTACCTCTCTTCTCAGTTTTGGGTTTTTATTGGGGTATTCGGAGCATTTTTGAACCACTTTCTTGCTCCTAGTTTTCATGGATCCCCCGAGCTTGTTCGATTTTTATCTCCACGCTCGGTTATCGAATTTCAGCCTGTGACGACTCGATCGACATCTACGCTTCGTGAGGATCGTAGCCATATTTTTATTGGAATTTTTGGAGATCATATCGCAGGTGATATTTTGTCTTCTTTCGGACTGATCTTTCCGCAGATTTGTGATCATGGGGATTTTTGCTTACCGCGATGTTTGGACTCTATCTTTGTGCCCAGGAGGAGTTTTCAGGTGTTTTTGGGCTCGTTGGAATCATGGGAATCTGAGGATTATCCCCGTTCAGTTTTAGCCCCTTTGGACCTTGGATCGATGCGCACTTTCTGGTGGGTTGCTTCGTCTCCAAAATCGGTGGACGGTTCTCTAATTCTATTAAATAGAATTGCATGCATGATTGCGAGGTAGTTAGGAAGCATGTTAGGAAAACATTTGACCAGTTCCACCCTACCTGCAAAAGTGATAAGCAAATCCTTCAACGATTTTCTCAAAACTAACAGGAAGTTAAGCGCACAATTGGTAAGAGATGATACTTTCTTGTGTTGTTACTGAGTTCATGTCGACTAATGCTTCCTAGTTGTATTAACAAATATTATTATTGAAACTTGACCTAGCACCCTGTCATATGATGTATGTTCAACTAGACTAGTAGAAAACTCTCACTGGGGCTAGGTTTATTTATGCTTTAGACATCCACACTTTACATTCTATCCCTAGACATAGTGTTTTCCTCGCCCGGGTAGTGGGCTGAGTGGTCGGGATTTCTCTTAGTGTAGGATGCATGTTACACTCGTGCTTGGGGGCCGAGTGGAGTATGGTAGATGTAGCTAGTCTTGTATCAGTGGCGGGAACCGTTTGGGTAAACGGTGGTCCCGGGTTGTCGAGTTCTTCGATTTATTTGTCGCCACTATGTTCGTGGCAGTGGTGTACCAGTGATAGCAGGACCTTGAATCCAGAATCTTTTTGGACACACATGATTTCAGTAAACCAATATTTTTCTTCCAAATGTTGAAGTGTCGCCGGAGTCTGTTCTTGTCTGATTGGGCGAAGGCATTAGCCCTTCGGGGTTTGGGAATAAAACATGTTTTCTAACTGATTTTTCTAAAATAGCTAAAATTCATTAAAATGGGTTTTCTTAATTCAAGATGGTTTTACAAAAAGGAACTACTTTTAGTCCTCACCCCGCGTGGGTCCGAGTGAAAATGGTTTTTGGTAATAAATGTCACCTTTTCGGTAAACTTCTTCACCCGAGAGAGAGCTCGAGTGATCTGGATTCTAAGGGCTGTCTTTTTCTTTCGGTCGAGAACAATGAGAAGCTATGCCTAGAGCCTATTCTTGTTTGATTTGGGTTGTAGGTTCTAGTCTTCCGTGGTTTACGGACCTTCATTGTTGTTGGCTGTGGAGTATACCCTGTTAGTGAGTTTGCATGTTGGGTTGATGTCCTGATGTGGGAGCCGTCGGGTTGACGGTGGTCCCGGCTGTCGAGTATTTCCAGCTAGTGAGCTAGAGATGTGTTTCGGGTACTATGATCTTGTTGATCGTGGATTTGGATTTTAGCCTGCGTGAGCCATATTGAGCTCGATTGAGATGCGCGGATACTTTCCTCGGTAGGGTCACGCCCCTCGAGTGCCACTCCGGAGCATAGCCTGTTACTTTACTATCGCGACTTGTCGACGCAGTCCCTCTGGCTGGGCCTTTTTTAGGCAGTCACGGACGCCCTACATAAGTCCAGTCCCTCGTGGATGTAATGGCAGTAGGCGGGCGCAGGTTTGACTGGACCCTATGTAGCAGTCACTGTGATTGAGTTGATTGAGTATATTGGGTTAGAGTCGATGCATCATGTTTCATCTGTACCACCCTTTGAGCATTTGGATAGAGGCATAGTAGCTGTAGAGTTATTTCCAGCCTTTCCTTTATAGTATTGCATCTGTTACTTTATGCCTCTAGTAGACTTAGTGGGCAGACCGTAGGGTTTGGTGGCGGTACCCACTGAGAACTACGTGTTGGTGTAGTTCTCACACCCGCTAGGGGGTTCTCCCCCCCCCCCTTCCTCTTTCCTCTCATTTGTTTTGTAGAGCCTTCTGTAGGAGTTGCTGATCCTTCGGTTGCTGATCGATGTGAGGGAGTCGCGAACTAGTTCCCTACCTGTCTTGGAGAGTAGCAGTACCCCCTTTTGGAGCTTTGTAGAACAGTCTGCTGGATTATTATAGATAGTAGCTGTTGAGAGTTTTTATTTTCGAGACACTTATGTATTGTGAGATTCAGATTTGTACTATTTAGAGATGTTTTATCTTATTTTAGTAGTATACTTTTCAGCTGTGATATCTACATAGCTGTAGTATTATCTTTTGCAGGTTAGACGCTTCGTCCATACGGGGCTTTCCGTATAGGCGGCGGATCTGTTGGCGGGCCCGGGTCGCAGTTTCGACCCTAGGGCGTGACAGATTAGAGTGGTATTAGAGCCTAGGTTGTAGGTCTTTGTGGACTTAGAAACCCTAGGCATGTGGATGGATCTTAGGATGACTACGTGAGAGTCGTGACTTCTAGCGAGAGTCCTGATTGAGTTTTATGCCTCTCCCAAGGGATGGGATGAGCGATTGACATGTTTATTCTCCTAAGCGATTATGTTGGCTGCAGACAACATAATGCTATGGAATGGATGACATGTCCTAGACTTTCGCTGGATTGGGCCGAATAGTTGTTGTGTCCTGATGTTCGTTATTGTGCAGTGGACTACGATGCCCCTGAGACATCGGGCAGTGAGGAGGGCACATCCCGCATCTGATGAGGAACCCAAGCAGCGGGAGGCAGATCTATCAGAGCAGAGCGAGACCCAAGAGTTATGGGCCCAGATGGCACAGATGTCGGAGGCTGTCCGATGCCAAGAGGAGGCCATGGAACGTTTGATGCGCCTATCGGAGCAGAGAGCACAGCCAATTGCAGCACCACCTGAGTGTCCTCCAGTACTTTCTTCCCATGCAGTGGCATCTCCAGCTATACCAGTGGCACCGATTGAGCAAGCAGCCCCCTCCGTGCCGACAAGTAGTGCCGACGCACCGAGGCAGGGTGGATAGCTATTAGTAGATGAGCTTTGGGACATCATCGATTGATGAAGCCAGTCCCGGTAGTCTGATCCACCCCGATTCGCAGGATTGAGCTTGGGAACTGTGGGAGGCAGAGTCCTGGATCACGGCGATGAAGCGACTTTTCGAGAGCCTTTTTATTGAGGAGCGGTTTCAAGTTCTTTTGGCGACAAACTTGTTGGAGCACAATGCCGAGACTTGGTGGCGCCGAGTGTGACTTGTCGGTCCGCCTGCGACTCAGCTGCTTACTTGGGAGGAGTTCCGCAGCCTTCTTCTTGGAGCTTTCTTCCCTGAGAGTGTCAGACAGAAACTGGAAGAGGATCTGAAGAACTTTCAACAGGGAGACCGTTTCGTACAGGAGTACATCATAGATTTCAACCGGCTATTGAACAGTGTACTACACACGGCCAGGGATGAGACGCATCGGATTTACATGTTCGAGCGGGGATTGTGCCGAGATATCTATCAGTTTGTTCGGTCACATAGACTGTAGACTTTGGATGCCTCGATGGAGTAGGCCCTCCATATGGAACGAGGGAATGAGGTGATGACTGAGCGGGACAGAGCCCCAGGTGGGAGTTCGGACGTGAAGCGCCCAGCGCCTGATGATGGAGGACAGACGAGTAGGCAGGAGCCTCCGAGACCTCCATGATTTCGCCTTGAGGATCGTGGGATTCAGAGGCGCCAGAGATCTGGTGGACCCCAGCAGCAACCGAAATATCAGCAGCGACAGCAGTCTCAGCAGCAGTATCAGTATCAACAGCGGAGGTAGCATGGATGTATTATCTACGGAGGGCCCCATTCGTTGTCCCAGTGTGAGTAGAGGCAGAGACCGTGTTTCCTATGTGGATAGTCTAGATATTTTCTAGCCGACTGGACTTTGACGTCGAGGCAGACTGAGCGACGACCACCTGCATTGAGCGGATAAGTCTATGCCGCCCAGTTGGAGGGCGCCACGGTAGTGGATCGGGTTGTCGCAGGTATGATTTCATTACAGCGGTCTGAGTTAGAGTATTTTGCTTTCCTGCATGGACTAGAGGTAGAGTTGTTACCACGTGCACTAGAGGTACAGGTTCCTGTTGGTGTTGTGCACTTGGAGGAGGCCTGTGGATCATGTCCAGTGCAGTGAGACAGCGTGTTATACCGGCAGGCGTGACGGTTTGGTGGCAGCTCCAAGACTCAAACCGAGCACACGGGATGGACTGGTTGGCGCGATATCATGCAACGACTGATTGTGGAATGAGAACAGTGACCCTTCCGCGAGTTGGACAGGAGGAGTTCATTTTCACAGGTTGCCGAAGTACCCTTCCCACAGCGATGGCTTCAGCGGCAGTGGATAGATGCCACCACTTGAGCAGATGTGACGATTAGGACTAAAGGTTGTGTCCCTAGAGGTCACGGTTAGATCGTAGCTTTCGTTTTTGTAGCCACGGCAGGAATGGCTTCAACACTTCTCTCCCTTTTTCTTCCCTTTATGCTGAAACTTACGAACGGGACGAAAACTTCGAAAGGCTACTCCAGAAATGGAGATGGTGCTCGAACCTGTTCTTGTTTGATTAGGGCGAGGGCACCAGCCTTTCGGAATTTTCGGACTTTTCGTTATTTTCGGCTGCTTTCCAAATTGAGAGTTGGAGTTAATGACGTTCCTGATGGTGGGGTCTTGACCTTTCTTGTTTGGTTGTAATGGCGTACTTCGAGTAGATTTGGATGAGTTTGTACCGAGGGTTTGCTTTTTGAGGTTGTTACTTTTCCCCGCAATTTGTTGGAAGTCCTCGTGTTTCCACATCCCAGCTCAGTGGTATTATTTTTTGGATCCCTCGCCCATGATTGACTCACTCCACTTAAGATCCGTGTGTATTTGGAGTACGAAGGATGCCCGTTGCGAATTCTGGCTCGTGAGAAGAGAGGAGTGAATGGTGGCTTCTAGAGGCCTATGATGTGTGTTGGAGATGGTTGCGCGCAAATCAGACCTCAAGATCGGAACCAGAGCGAAATTTGGATTAAGAATACCTGTCCGGATGTCTTCGACAAATTTTAGAAGTGGAATTTGGCAAATCGGATATCGAATTTGGACTCGACGCGTGAAAAAAGATGAAAATGGACTATTTACATGTATTTTTCGGAGCCCGGATACCAAAACACAGATTTGGAGGCAAGGTTACTGTTCCGGCAGTCCAGGGCAGCACCGGCGTCGACGGGCAGGCGGCGGAGCGCGACGGCGCGGGCGTGGGCAGGCGCGTGCGCGGCGATGGGCATGCCGGTCCACGGGACTTGGCGTGCACCGGGACCAGCGAACGCGGCGGAAGACCACCTGGCGCGTGCGAATTGGGCATTCAACGCACGCGCGACAGCGCACCTGGCGCGGCGCACCATGGACCCCGCTAGGCCACGTGTCGCCCGCTCATTGGCAGGCGCAGCGACCCGGCTGCCCCGACGTGAACCGCGGACCACGGTTTCCGCCGTGGACCGCGCTGCCACGCGGCGTGCCGCGATTGGCGGACGCGCGTGCGCGGGGCGCGGGGCTCGAAGTGGGCCACGTGGCGCACCGAGAGGATTTCGGGCGCACACAGTAGCGGGCCAGGCCAGATTCGGGCGCCCAAACCCTGCGCCCGAATCCGGTTTCTTTTTTTGGTGGGCTTGGGCTATAAATAGCCCATTGGTGTTCTCTTTTGAGGGCTTTTCCCGAGCCCTCTTCGGCCCATTTTCGACAAGGAGCATCGTCTGTGAGTCTTCTTCGATATTTGGGATCCCGGAGATTTTTGGGAGTCGTGCCATTTGCATTCTTCTCGACATCGCGAGCTTCGACGCGCCTTTGATACCGAATTTTTTCATCGACGCTTCTTCCGCGCGCTCCCTAGGACTGACGGGAGGGAGTTTTTGGCTATTTTTGCTGCATCAGTTTAACGAGAGGTAGATCTTCATTTTCCGTGTTTACCGCTTTTCTCAGTTTTGGGCTTTTATTGGGGTATTCGGAGTATTTTTTAACCCCTTTCTTGCTGGTGGTTTTCATGGATCCCCCGAGCTTGTTCGATTTTTATCTCCACGCTTGGTTATCGGATTTCAGCCTGTGAGGACTTGATCGATATCTACTCTTCGCGATGATCGTAGCTATATTTTTATTGGAATTATTGGAGATCATCTCACATGTGATATTTTGGATTCTTTCAGGCTGATCTTTCCATAGATTTGTGATCGTGGGCATTTTTGCTTATCACGATGTTTGGACTGTATCTTTATGCCCAGGAGGAGTTTTCAGGTGTTTTTGGGCTCGTTGGAATTGCGGGAATCTGAGGATTATCCCCGTTCAGTTTCGGCCCCTTTGGACCTTAGTTCGATGCATACTTTCAGGTGGGTTGCTTCGTCTACAAAACCGGTGGACGGTTCTCTAATTCTATTGAATAGAATTGAATACTTGATTACGAGGGAGTTAGGAAGCATGTTAGAGTGAGAGATGATACTTTCTTCTGTTGTTACTGAGTTTGTAGTGGCCCTGGTTCCCATGCAACGTTCTTCCGATGAATCCACTGTTAGAACACCTAGTGTTGGTGTATCTGGCCCATGGTGCATCAATGAGATGCCACAGATGGACCCTGTGAGATATCATTAGCTGTGTTGGCCTTCGGCTAGGTTTGCTGAAATTTTTGAAAAGAATTAGACCAAACAGAGGTTGGAAATAGATTCAGCACGGAAAAACGCTTGAAAACGGCTATTTACTTGCCTTTTTCTGAGTCCGGATGCCCAAAAATGGACTCCCGGAAGTTTTTATTGGTTTCTGGTGCATTGGAGGGGCCGTAGACCGCCGGCACGCCACATGGCGGCCTGTCATTGGCCGTTTTTGGTACGCGGTTCACTGAGTAGTGCGGCTGGGTGCACAGACCCGGCGCAGGGACACGTGGCACCGCCTGATTGGCGGGCTCAGGGCGCGCGGTCTATCGGGCGAGCGCGGCGGTGCATGGACCAAGGCAGGGGACACGTGGCAGCCTCCGGTTGGTCGGTGCACGTGGCGCGGTCCACGGAATTCCAAAGCGGAATGCGTGGACCGGGTTTAGGGGACACGTGTCACCCTCTGATTCGCGGGCGCAGCAGGCGTGGTGCACGGGAGGCGTGGCCGGCGCCTCGGGCTGCGTGCGCACGTGGGAGCCACGTCGCGCGACCGGCGCGTGCGGCGACCGGTCGGCGGGTCAACCGGCTGGACACGTGGCGCCCGCTCATTGGCGGGCGCCAACCGCCTTTCTGTGCGGTGGGTGGACACGTGGCAGCCTGCGAGTGGCCCGCACAGCTGTTTGCCGTTCGGCGGGCAACGTGGCATCATCTGGTGGTTTTGGGTGTGAACAGTGTTGGGCCGGCCCAACACTGTAGCCGCCCGAAAGTTTTCGGGCGCCCGAAAGTTGGGCCCGAAAGTCCAATACTTGATTTTTTTTTTGGGCTTTTTCCGGGTGAGGCCTATAAATAGGCCCCTTGGGCCTCTTCTTTGAGGCTTTTCCTGAGTGTTTCTGCCTTGGTGCCCATCATCATAGTTCTTCCTCTTCCTCTTGTGCATCTTTTGGTGGAAGCTCAGAATTTTTGGAGACCGCGACGATGACGATGATTTCTGCATCGTGGCGCGGTGCGACGAATTACTGTTGGAGGCCCATTTTCGTTGCACTTCAGTCTGGGAGATCTACAGAGCTACCCCGACGATATTTTTGGACGATTTCTACGGCGGCGGTTTCACCTGAGGTATATCTACAAATTTTGTGTTGACCACTTTTTCTGGATTTGAGCTTTTATTGGGGTTTTGGGTACGTTTTTAACCCCCTTTGCGGCTGATGGACTGTTTGGACAGCACCTTCTTGTCGGATTTTTATCTCTGTATCCGGATATCGGAATTCGACGTTTTAGGACTCTATCGACATCTACTCTTCGCGAGGATCTCCATGATATTTTTATTGGAATTTTTGGAGGTTGATTTACAGGTGAAATTTTCGCATTAAAGGGACTGTTCACCACAGATTTTTGAACTTGGAATTTTGTGAAATTTAAGAGTAACTTTGAGATGTATTTTGTACCCAGGATGTGTTGAGCACTGCTACTGTACTGTTGTCTTGGTGGATGTACTGATATATCTTTTCCTGGGCATTCTTAGTTGTACGACTCTGGACAGTTAGCACGTTCATGTGGGTGACTCTGCTTTCAAGATCTATGGACTGCGTGCTAATTCTATGTATGTAGGATCATTCATGTTAGAATTTGGACTAAATAACATGTGGAAACTGAATGTTAGTACTCTTGTATATCAGTTGATGAATCTTGTGATCTTATTGTGATTCCTACAACATGTTAATTATTGAAATCTTCGAACTTGACCTAGCACCCCTGTCATATGTATCATGTTCAGCCAGACTGTAGAAAACTTCAACTTGGGCTAGGTTTCTTTATTGCTCTAGACATTCCCACATCACTGTATTATACTTGTCATTCTGGACTTGCTTTTCTCGCCCGGGTTGTGGGCTGGGAGGTCGGGTGGTTGTGGGATGCATTTGCACTCGTGTCTGGGGACCGAGTGGAGTTGATAGCAGTCTGTAGATCAGGTTTCTTTGAGAGAGTGATAGTGATGGTAGATCTGGGTTCTTGGGAGCTGTCAGAGTGACAGTGAGTCTCAGCTGTGTAGATTCCAGCCAGTGAGTGAGACAATGTTTTATTGGTTTTAGCCAATCTTGTTGATCGAGGATTTGGATCATAGCCTGCATGAGCCATATTTGAGCTCGACCGAGATGCGCGGATACTTTGCTCGGTGGGGTCGCACCCCTCGAGTGCCACTCCGGAGTTGGGCCTGATACTTCTATCGCGGCTTGTCGATGCAGTTGTCCCTCTGGCTGAGCCAGTTTTGGCAGTCACGGGCACCGTCCCTCTGGCTGAGCCAGTTTTGGCAGTCACGGACGTCCTACGTAAGTCCGGTCCTCCGGGATGTAACGGCAGTAGGTAGGCGCAGGTTTGACTGGACCCGATGTGGCAGTCAGTTTGGATTGGGTGATCTGAGTTGAGAGTTAGTTGTGGCATCATGTTCTTTCTGTTCCACTCTTTGAGCATCTAGATAGAGGCATAGTAGCTGTAGAGTTTACTTTTCCCAGCTTTCCTTACAGCACTGCATATGTTACTTTATGCCTCTAGTAGACTTAGTGGGCAGACCGTCGAGCTTGTTGGCGGCACCCACTGAGAACTACTATGGGATGTAGTTCTCACACCCATCGTGGTGTCTTTTCCCCAGGGACTTCTGCTCCGGTTCCTGCTGCTCCAGTTGCTGACCCAGCTCCTTCAGACCGAGGTAAGGGAATCGCGAGATAGATCCCTTCCTGTCCTCTTTAGAGTGAGAGTAGATGTACCCCTGTACTACTTTGGAGTGTGTTATGTCGAGTGACTTTTGTAGTGAGGTATCGAGTTGTACCTTTCTTTTCTGCTGTTCTGAGAGACTCTTGTATCTGGTGAGGATGGTCTGTATATTTGAGAGTTGTAGTTGTATTTTATGTCTTTTATTTCGGCTTTTACTATTTCAGCTCTGTTATCTGCTAGTGTAGATGTTTCTTTGCAGGTTAGTCGCTACATCTATTCGGGGCTTCCCGTATGGGCGGCGGATCTGTTGGCGAGCCCGGGGCGCAGTTTCGACCCCGGGGCGTGACAGATTAGAGTGGTTTCAGAGCCTAGGATGTAGGTCTTGGAGGACTTAGGAACCCTAGGCTTGTGGTTGGACCCTAGGGTGACCCACGTGAGAGCCGTAATTTTTAGCGAGAGTCCTGATTGGGCTTCTAACTCTTCCGAGCGGATCGGGATGAGTGATTGACATGTCTTCCTTCGGTGGCAACTATGTTGGCTGCTGACAACATAGTACTACGGGAAGGGGGACATGCCTTTTGACTTTCGCTAGATTGGGTCAAGTGTTGACTTGGGTTCTGATTGTTTGCTTTGTCCCTCAGGTGGGGATGCCTCCTCGACGCTCGATGGTGACGCGTTCGTAGCCTTCTTCCTCTGAGCCCGAGCAGGAGAACTCGGGGCAGGGAGAGCAGAGGGAGGTTCAGGAGCTCCATGCCCAGATGGCACAGTTGGCTGAGGCATCTCGGCGTCAGGAGGAGGCAGTGGGCCGGTTGATGCTCATGATGGAGCAGAGGGCGCAGCCGGCGGTAGCACCCCCTAAGAGTTCGCCGGTGCCTTCTTCGCCTGTTGTGGCGCCCCCTGTTGTGCAGCATGCACCGGCAGTTCCGGTTGAGCCAGTTTCTAGTAGGCCACTGTCTGGGACGATGGGACCGTTGACTTCAGCAGAGCAGCGGGAGGTGGTGGATCTATTGATGAGATTCCGCCAGTTTGATCCACCCCGTTTTTCTGGTATGAGTGCTGAGCCGTGGGAGGCCGAGTCTTGGATCACGGCCATGGAGCGTCATTTCGAGAGTTTATTTATTGAGGAGAGGTTTCGAGTTCTCTTGGCTACTCACTTCTTGGAGAGCAACGCCGAGGCATGGTGGCGGCATGTGCGACCCGCTGGTCCGCCTGGGACGCAGCTTCTCTCATGGGCAGAGTTCCGCAGTATGCTTCTTCCAGAGAGTGTTCGGCAGAGACTAGAGGAGCAGCTGAAGAATCTCCGCCAGGGAGATAGGCCCGTGCACATATACATAGCTGATTTCAATCAGCTGTTGGCTTGTTTGCCCCATGTGGCCAGAGATGAGACTCACCGGATTTACATGTTTGAGAGAGGGTTGCGTCGGGACATCTACCAGTTTGTTCGCTCCCGCAGATTACAGACTTTGGAGGCCTCGATGGAGCAGGCTTTATATGTGGAGTGTGGAGAGGCAGTGATTGCAGAGGTGGCTCCAGCCCCCGTAGTGACTCCTGGGGCGAACCGCCCGGCACCGATGGAGGAGGGGCAGTCGAGTAGGCAGGGACCCCCGAGACCTCCACGTTTCCACTCTCAGGGTTGGGGGTATCAGGGGTGGCAGAGATCAGGGGCATCTCGTCAGTCTCAGTAGCAGCAGCGTCGACCACCTCGACAGCAGCAGCCTTTGCAGCAGCAGACTTCACGGCAGCCGCGCCCTGACCGTTGTATTATTTGTGGAGGACCTCACCCACCGACCCAGTGCCTGCAGAGGCAGGGCCGTTATTTCCGTTGCGGGCAGACCGGTCACTTGTGAGTGCATGCCCCAGAGCCGGTCATCCAGCTCCTTCCTCAGCTTCGGCACCTACTGTTCCTCACCACCCAGCTGGACCTTCTGCGGCCTACGGCAGGCCAGATTTTGCTTCATCGTCTTCACGACAGCCAGAGCGACGTCCCCCGGCGCCGAGCGGTCAAGTCTATGCCGCTCAGGTTGAGGATGCTACACCAGCAGAGCATTTTGATTTCTGTAGTTCGTACTCGTGCTCTTTTTGATACCGGTGCATCGCATTCATTTATCAGTAGAGCATTTGCATCCCTACATGGTATAGAGGTAGTTTCTTTATCGCATGCATTAGAGGTTCAGATACCAGACCATGTCTTGCATGTCGAGGAGTATTGTAGGGATTGCCCTGTGCAGTTGGGATCCTGGATTTTGCCGGCAGACTTGCTTGTCTTGCGGCAGCTCCAGGATTTCGATGTCGTACTTGGTATGGATTGGTTATCGCGGTATTATGCTACCATAGACTGCAGAGAGAGGACGGTGACCCTCCGCGAGCCGGGACAGGAGGAGTTTGTTTACAGAGGCTGTCAGAGCTCCTTGTTTGCGGTGACGATTTCTTCGGCGAGGGCTAGGCGGATGATGAGTAGAGGCTGCACCGCTTTCTTGGCGATGATTATAGAGGTGCCTATGGCGGCACTGGGACTCGAGGATATTCCTTTTGTCCGTGAGTTCCCATATGTGTTTCCCCCTGAGTTGACGACTATGCTGCCGGAGAGGGAGATAGAGTTTGTGATTGATGTGGTACCAGGAACCGCACCATTCTCAAAGGCACCTTATAGGATGGCGCCGGCCGAGTTGAGGGAATTGAAGGCCCAGCTTCAGGATGTAGAGTACCGGGTTTTCGGATAGTGCGCCGACCTCGCAAGATGGCGTGATGTGGAGGGTTTACTTTGGATGAGTCCAAAGCATGTTTACAGATGAGTTCGGGTTGATTCGGATCTACGCGGAAGCCCCAGCTTGATTCGGGGTTTTCCGGGCATTGTGCGCCGATAGAGGACTGGCTTCGGGAAAGCCTCGACTTCACAGTGGAGTGCAGAAAAATTTGGAAATACTGGGAACAGGTATACTTTGTGATTACAGCGTAGTTCGGGAGATTCCGGATTGACGCGGAAGACCCGAGGGCAAAAAGTGAGTTAGAGTTGGCAGTTTTGGAGTTGGTTTTTGGTTTGAGCACACCGACTCCACGGTTGAGGCTTTTGAGAAGAGAAAGCTTTGAGCATGTGTATTTTCAGATTACAGTGGAGTTCGGGAGGTTCCGAACAGATGCGGAGGCCCCGAAGGCAAAAAGTGACTTGGAGTTGGCAAAAAGGGATTATTTAATTAATTTAAATTAATTAGTGGCTATTTGTGTGAATTAAAGGATTATGAGAGAAGAAGTTAGAAAGGAGATTAGAGTGGATGAGATTTTTGTTGGGGTGCATTTATTGCTGCCACCTACCACACAAACACTTTAATTAAGCCTCTTATTTATGTGTTGCCATGTCATCGTTTCCATGTAAAGGCAAAGCAGAGTAAATGGAGGAAAACAGAGGAATGGGAAAAAGAGAAGAAGAAGAAGGAAAAGAAGAAAGAGGATGTGAAAAATAATGGAAACGAGATGATTGGTCGAGTGATGAGTTGGTCTGGACCTACTGCGAGGAGCCGCGGGGCCGAGTGCGACGAGCGGCGCGCGCGTTGGCTGTGCATCGAGGTAGGTTGTCGGTTTTTTTTTCATCTTAGGTTTTTGGAGTTTGGGTTTGGTCTTGGACTTCCTATCCATGCTTGGGAGGCTGCGGCTGTGAGGGGAGCTCATTTTGGAGCTTGCGGCCTGGAGTACCGCGCGGGCGCGCAAGGGCGCCGCGCGCGGCTCGCGCGGTCTGCTGCGCGGGCGCACATGAGCGCCGCGCGCAGCAGGCGCTTGGCTGCTACGCGGGCGCCCCGCAGCAAGGCGCAGCGCTTGCGGGCGCCGCGCAGCATGGCGCAGCGCTTGCGGGCGCCGTGCGGCGCGTGCGGGCGCAGCGCGTGCGGGTGCCGCGCAGCGCTTGCGGGCGCCGCGCTGCGCGTGCGGGCGCGCACAGCTTTGCGCACGGGCGCGCGCGTAGCGGGCCTGGGCGCCGCTCACAACTGCGAGGGCGGGCCCAGGCGCCGCGCGGGGCTGGCCTGACGCCGCGCGGCTGGCACCCGGTGCTGCACGGCATGCGGCCGGGCAGCGTGCGGGCGGCGCGACGCCGGGCAGCGCGCGGTGGCGCGTGCGCAGGGGGAATCTTTCGCGCGGCGCGCGGCAATTTTCGGCGGTTGAGGGCTGAATTTCTTGACGCCGGCGATCGCGTGTTTGGCCATTGACTTGGTTTTGTGGTTGTTTCCTCTTATCTCTCAGGACGCCGTAAGTCACGGCAGATTTCGGTAAGGAGCTGAGCGGAGCCCGAGCCGAGTGCGCGCCACGTGGATTTCGCCTTGATTAGTGAGGGCTGTGTGAGGTGTGTTTGTGCTGTGGGTGTGTGTGTGTTGGGGACTTAAGTGAACTGTGTATGTGGGTGCTATGGAATTAAGGGATTGTGTTATGTGATCTTGATTATTGTGTGCATGGGAGCATGTTGGGGGTAATTGGATTTATGTTAGTGTGTTGTTTTTATGGTGAACTTGTGGATATGTGCATTGAAGTCTTACCAGTTGGCCAGTTTGAGTGCCTGAGTTTTGGGAGGTGAACTTTGGACTTTGTATTGGGTGTTTTATGGGTGCTTTTGGACTGGTGATGTGTCCGAGAGTTTTCTTTTTGTAGTGTAAGCATTTTTGGAGTGTACAGGAGAGTTGGTTAGTGTATATTTGTGGCTCGATGAACATTGTTGTTTGTGGGAAGGGATTGTGCAATGGATTTTTTTGTAAGTGTACTGAGTATGTTGAGTAAGATGTGAGTGTGCTTTGGTGCTTACAGACTTTATTGTGTGAAAGTAGGTGTTTAATTTGAGGTGAATTTTTGTGTTTAAATTAATGGTGGAATTAAGTAAATACCTTTGTGTGTGCAGAGTGTTGGATTGTGCTATTGGGTTTTTGTGGATACTTGGAGCTTGCAATTGCATGGGAGTTTATGCGTTAATTGTGATAGTGTTAAATAAGGCAATTTAATAGAGTGTGGGAGGATTCAAGGAATTGTATGTTTGTGATAAGTGTTGTTTGAGCAGATGTTGAGGAAAACTTGTAGTGGGGCTGTGGACTTGGTTTTGGAGAGTGAAATTTTTGTGTGCTGCTGAAGCCTTTGAGGGAGTGATCTAAGTGCGTAGATTGTTGTAGAAGACTTTGAAAAAATTTATTCGAGCTTCCGGAAATTCTCATGTGCACGGTAGTGCGCGCGCGTGGCGCGTTCTTCGAGGATTCGACAGTTCGAGGTTCCAGCACTTCACCGATTTCAGCGTTGCCTACGGAATGCGTTCCAGGTGGGTTGGAATTTTTCCAAAATGTATGGAATGCCCCTTAATGCTCCTGAATACAATTTGATCATGTTTACTATGCTATTTTCACTGTTTTTACATCTGATAGTTGCTTGAAAATTTTTAGGAAATTATTGAGAACCCCAGATTATTTTTAGTACACTCCTGTTACCATATGACACTAGACTGCATGTTCTGTTGGCATTATTTTTGCACCCCGATCGTTTTAAAAATCGAGAAAGCCCGTTTTAATGAAAAACATCATCTTCAAAGGTAGTTTTTAACTTATGAGTTCGCCAGAGGTACGGCATAGTTTCAGGGTGCATTAGACCTCGTGCCTGGGGGCCGAGGGGTCTCTTCTTGAGTTTTGAGATGAGTTATAGTGTCATGTGAGTTGAGCTTCTTCGTGGGGATTGATGCATTGTTCTAGATAGTGATTTATTGTTTGAGTCGTTGAGGGGGATCTCCGACTTAGCTTGAGAGTTTGGGGTTCTGGCAGATCGAGTCGTGGAAGTTTTCCGACTCAGCCATGGTCGTGCATTATCAGATTGAGTCGTTGAGGGTTCTCCGACATAGCTGTGAGAGTGTTCGGGCTATTCGTGTTTGAGTCGAGGTTCTTTCCGACTGAGTTGTGTTTTCGAGCTTTGGGATACCGATCTGTTTGATCGTGGATTATAGCCTGCATGTGCCGCATATTGAGACAGTGAGACAGATGTGATACTTGAGTTCGGTGGGGTCGCTCCCCTCGAGCTACGCCCCGGGTGCGATGATGATACCGAGCCTGACGAGGCTACGATGTGGTTATGCGCCTAGTTCATATACTAGTGGTCGCTTGATACCCCTGGCCGAGTTACCATGGGGTCACTTTGTGTGAGATTGAGACAGTCGGTTTAGGACGCCCCACGTAAATCCCGTCCTCTTGTGGATGCGTGGTAGTGGGCAGGTGCGTTCCTAGACGACAGGCGCAGGCTGGACTGAGCCAGTTTTGGCAGTCATTGAGATTGGGTGAGATGAGCGGGTGGTCACATATTATGTTCTTAGATGGGTTCTTTCCTTTGAGCATTGATACTGAGGCATCTTAGCAGTAGAGAGGGTATGCATATCATGTTATTGATAGAGTTACCTTGAGCTTTGATTGAGTTATTTTAGCTGCAGTTTTCTTTCAGCTTATCTATCTATCTATCTATCTGCATATCTATCTGTTTTGCCTCCAGTAGACTTAGTGGGCATACCGTGGATATTGGGACGGTACCCACTGAGATCTGCCTTCTGCAGTAGATCTCACACCCGCTGCGGTGACAGGTTTGAGGCAGCTGTTCCGGCTTGGTTCGCGCGGAGACAGCAGATCGAGGTGAGGACGCGGCCGATTAGTTCCTTACCAGCATTGAGAGTTTGAGGTAGATGTACCCGGTGTATTTTTATGTTCCACTTTTGTACTAGACATTCTGAGAGACTTATGAGGATAGTATTTGTTTTATTTCTGTGAGACTTTGTACCTTGAGGATTTGTGTACTAGTGGAGATTTTACTATTCCAGATGTTCAGTTTCATTCTATAGCTTTTGGTTTTAGCTTCAGCTCTGATACATGTTTTTAGCTATAGATCTGACTTGCAGGGTAGACGCTTCGTCTGTGCGGCAGTTTCCGTACAGATGGCGGATCTGTTGGCGAGCCCGGGTCGCAGTTTCGACCCCGGGACGTGACACAGGATCTTATGGACAGGGGCTTTGTTAGGCCCAGTGTTTCTCCGTGTGGAGCGTCAGTTTTATTTATGAAGAAGAATGATGGGTCACTTCGTTTGTGTGTGGATTACCAGGAGTTGAATAAAGTGACCATTCGGAACAAGTATCCCCTACCACGGATAGATGATTTGTTCGACCAGTTGCAGGGAGCCTCAGTGTTTTCGAAGATCGATCTTCAGTCAGGTTACCACCTGTTGAGGGTGAGGGCCGAGGACATCCCCAAGACGGCTTTTAGATCCCGGTATGGGCATTATGAGTTCACGGTTATGCCATTTGGTTTGACTAATGCCCCTGCTGCATTTATGGAATTGATGAACCAGGTATTCCAGCCGTACTTGGACCTGTTATTGGTTGTATTCATCGATGACATCTTGATCTACTCCCGGAGCGATGTGGAACACGAGGAGCACTTGAGGATAGTGCTGCAGCTTCTACGTGAGAAGAAGCTGTATGCCAAGCTTAAAAAGTGCGAGTTCTGGCTTCGGGAGGTTGCATTCTTGGGCCACATAGTATCAGCCGCAGGAGTGGCAGTTGACCCGACGAAGATTGATACAGTTCGGGATTGGCCGAGACCGACGACGGTTACAGAGGTTCAGAGCTTTCTGGGCTTGGCAGGCTACTACCGTCGGTTCGTAGAGGGCTTTGCGAAGCTCTCTACTCCCCTGACCAGTTTGACTAGGAAGGGGACGAGGTTTGTTTGGACTGAGCAGTGTCAGCAGAGTTTTGAGGAGCTGAAGAGGAGATTGATCTCAGCACCAGTTCTTGCACTGCCAGTGATGGGGGATGGATTCGTGATTTATAGTGACGCCTCTCACAGCAGATTGGGTTGTGTTTTGATGCAGCATGGTAGGGTAATTGCTTATGCTTCACGGCAATTAAAGGATTATGAGAAGAATTATCCTACTCATGATTTGGAGCTTGCAGCTGTGGTGTTCGAATTGAAACTGTGGCGGCATTACCTCTACGGTGAGCACTGCGAGATTTACACGGATCATAAGAGCTTAAAGTACTTGTTTACTCAAAAGGAGCTGAACCTGAGGCAACGCCGGTGGTTGGAGTTACTAAAGGACTATGATGTGAGCATCCTTTATCATCCCGGCAAGGCCAATGTGGTAGCAGATGCTTTGAGTCGGAGGTCAGTGCAGAGTTTGAGCATGTTGATCACACAGCAGGCACCGCTGATTGAGCAGATGAGGCGACTTCAGATTGAGGTGGTATCCCCTGGGGTCACTGCTAGACTTATGTCTATGGTCTTGCAGCCCACTCTGTTGGACAGGATCAGGGAGACACAGAGTGAGGACCCCCACTTGGAGAGGATCAGATCACAGATTTAGGCAGATCAGATAGGGGATTTTACAGTGGATAACTCGGGAGTACTGCGGTACAGGGACCGAGTATGTGTGCCTTCGGATCCTGAGATCAGAGATCAGATTTTGAGATAGGCTCATTATACACCTTATACCATTCATCCTGGTGGTACTAAGATGTATAAGGACCTCAAGGCACATTTTTGGTTGTCCGGAATGAAGCGGGACATTGGAAGATTTGTGACTCATTGTTTAACTTGCCAGCAAGTGAAAGCAGAGCACTGGGTTCCTGCTGGCAAGTTACAGAGTCTTCCAATTCCCGAGTGGAAGTGGAACCACATCACTATGGATTTTTTTACTGGACTGCCGAGAGCACAGAGTAGAGCCGATGCGCTTTGGGTTGTTGTGGATAGACTCACCAAGTCTGCACATTTCTTGCCTGTTCAGATGACTTGGTCATTGGAGCGTCTGGCACAGTTGTATTTGGATGAGATAGTGAGGCTGCACGGTGTACCGGCATCGATCGTTTCAGATCGGGACCCGAGGTTTGTGTCGCGCTTTTGGGAGAGTTTACAGTTAGCCTTGGGGACCCAGCTCAGATTTAGCACTGCTTTCCACCCACAGACTGATGGCCAGTCCGAGCGCACCATACAGACCCTCGAGGATATGTTGAGAGCGTGCGTTATGGATTTTGGAGGAGGGTGGTACCGACACTTACCATTGGTTGAGTTTGCGTACAACAACAGCTATCAGGCGAGCATTCAGATGGCTCCGTTTGAGGCGTTGTATGGACGCAAGTGTCGGTCGCCCCTGTATTAGAGTGACGTGGGTGAGAGGAGGACTTTGGGACCAGATTTACTATTGGAGGCTGAGGAGAAAGTCAGAGTTGTTCGCCGACACCTTGAGACATCCCAGAGTCGTCAGAGGAGCTACGCTGATACTCGGCGGCGAGACCTAGAGTTTCAGATTGGTGATCATGTCTTCTTGAAGGTCTCGCCTTCGAAAGGGGTCCGGAGATTTGGAGTGCGTGGGAAGCTCAGTCCCCGCTTTGTTGGACCCTTTGAGGTACTTGAGAGGGTAGGCCCCGTGGCTTATAGAGTTGCTCTTCCTCCACGCCTGGCCGGAGTACATGATGTTTTCCACGTCTCAGCTCTGAGGAGATATTTGTTTGATCCGTCGCACGTGATTGACTTCACTTCTCTGGAGATCGGCGAGGACCTGGTTTATGAGGAGCGCCCGTTGCGAATTCTTGCTCGTGAGGTGAGGGAATTGCGCAACCAGGCCATTCCGTATGTGAAGATCTTGTGGAGCAATCACGAGGAGCGAGAGGCTACTTGGGAGCTGGAGACAGAGATGAGAGATGCCTACCCCTTTCTGTTCGAGACTTCCCGTTGAGGTACGCCTGTCTTGCTTTACTTTGTTTCGAGGACGAAACTTCCTTTTAGTGGGGGAGGATGTAGTGGCCCTGGTTCCCATGCAACGTTCTTCCGATGAATCCACTGTTAGAACACCTAGTGTTGCTGTATCTGGCCCATGGTGCATCAATGGGATGCCACAGATGGACCCTATGAGATATCATTAGCTGTGTTGGCCTTCGGCTAGGTTTGCCGAAATTTTTGAAAAGAATTAGGCCAAACAGATGTTGGAAATGGATTCAGCACGGAAAAACACTTGAAAACGGCTATTTACTTGCCTTTTTCTGAGTCCGGATGCCCAAAAATGGACTCCCAAAAGTTTTTATTGGTTTCTGGTGCATGGGAGGGGCCGTAGACCGCTGGCATGCCACGTGGCGGCCTGTCATTGGTCGGTTTTTTGCACGCGGTTCACTGAGTAGCGCGGCTGGGTGCACAGACCCACCGCAGGGACACGTGGCACCGCCTGATTGGCGGGCTCAGGGCGCGCGGTCTATCGGGCGAGAGCGGCGGTGCATGGACCAAGGCGGGGGACACGTGGCAGCCTCTGGTTGGTCGGTGCACGTGGCGCGGTCCACGGAATTCCAAAGCGGAATGCGTGGACCGGGTTTAGGGGACACGTGTCACCCTCTGATTCGCGGGCGCAGCAGGCGCGGTGCACGGGAGGCGTGGCCGGCGCCTCAGGCTGCGTGCGCACGTGGGAGCCACGTCGCGCGACTGGCTCGTGCGGCGACCGGTCGGCGGGTCAACCGGCTGGACACGTGGCGCCCGCTCATTGGCGGGCGCCAACCGCCTTTCTGTGCGGTGGGTGGACACGTGGCAGCCTGCGAGTGGCCCGCACAGCTGTTTGCCGTTCGGCGGGCCACGTGGCATCATCTGGTGGTTTCGGGTGTGAACAGTGTTGGGCCGGCCCAACACTGTAGCCGCCCGAAAGTTTTCGGGCGCCCGAAAGTTGGGCCCGAAAGTCCAATACTTGATTTTTTTTTTTTTGGGCTTTTTCCGGGTGAGGCCTATAAATAGGCCCCTTGGGCCTCATCTTTGAGGCTTTTCCCTAGTGTTTCTGCCTTGGTGCCCTTCATCAAAGTTCTTCCTCTTCCTCTTGTGCATCTTTTCGTGGAAGCTCAGAATTTTTGGAGACCGCGACGACAACAATTTCTGCATCGTGGCGCGGTGCGACGAATTACTGTTGGAGGCCCATTTTCGTTGCACTTCAGTCTGGGAGATCTACAGAGCTACCCCAACGATATTTTTGGACGATTTCTACGGCGGCGGTTTCACCAGAGGTATATCTACAAATTTTGTGTTGACCACTTTTTCTGGATTTGAGCTTTTATTGGGGTTTTGGGTACGTTTTTAACCCCCTTTGCGGCTGATGGACTGTTTGGACAGAACCTTCTTGTCAGATTTTTATCTCCATATCCGGATATCGGAATTCGATGTTTCAGGACTCTATCGACATCTACTCTTCGCGAGGATCGCCATCATATTTTTATTGGAATTTTTCGATGTTGTTTTACAGGTGAAATTTTCGCATTAAAGGGACTGTTCACCACAGATTTTTGAACTTGGAATTTTGTGAAATTTAAGAGTAACTTTGAGATGTATTTTGTACCCAGGATGTGTTGAGCACTGCTACTGTACTGTTGGCTTGGTGGATGTACTGATATATCTTTTCCTGGGCATTCTTAGCTATACGACTCTGGACAGTTAGCACGTTCATGTGGGTGACTCTGCTTTCAAGATCTATGGACTGCGCGCTAATTCTATGTATGTAGGATCATGCATGTTAGAATTTGGACTAAATAGCATGTGGAAACTGAATGTTAGTACTCTTGTATATCAGTTGATGAATCTTGTGATCTTATTGTGATTCCTACAACATGTTAATTATTGAAATCTTGGAACTTGACCTAGCACCCCTGTCATATGTATCATGTTCAGCCAGACTGTAGAAAACTTCAACTTGGGCTAGGTTTCTTTATTGCTCTAGACATTCCCACATCACTGTATTATACTTGTCATTCTGGACTTAGCTTTTCTCTCCCGGGTTGTGGGCTGGGAGGTCGGGTGGTTGTGGGATGCATTTGCACTCGTGTCTGGGGACCGAGTGGAGTTGATAGCAGTCTGTAGATCAGGTTTCTTTGGGAGAGTGATAGTGATGGTAGATCTGGGTTCTTGGGAGCTGTCAGAGTGACAGTGAGTCTCAGCTGTGTAGATTCCAGCCAGTGAGTGAGACAGTGTTTTGTTGGTTTTAGCCGATCTTGTTGATCGAGGATTTGGATCATAGCCTGCATGAGCCACATTTGAGCTCGACAGAGATGCGCGGATACTTTGCTCGGTGGGGTCGCACCCCTCGAGTGCCACTCCGAAGTTGGGCCTGATACTTCTATCGCGGCTTGTCGATGCAGTTGTCCCTCTGGCTGAGCCAGTTTTGGCAGTCACGAGCACCGTCCCTCTGACTGAGCCAGTTTTGGCAGTCACGGACGTCCTACGTAAGTCCGGTCCTCCGGGATGTAACTGCAGTAGGTAGGCGCATGTTTGACTAGACCCGATGTGGCAGTCAGTTTGGATTGGGTGATCTGAGTTGAGAGTTAGTTGTGGCATCATGTTCTTTCTGTTCCACTCTTTGAGCATCTAGATAGAGGCATAGTAGCTGTAGAGTTTACTTTTCCCAGCTTTCCTTACAGCACTGCATATGTTACTTTATGCCTCTAGTAGACTTAGTGGGCAGACCGTCAGGCTTGTTAACGGCACCCACTGAGAACTACTGTGGGATGTAGTTCTCACACCCGTCGTGGTGTCTTCTCCCCAGGGCTGTCCTTTTCTTTCGGTCGAGAACAACGAGAGCCTATGCCTAGAGCCTATTCTTGTTTGATTTGGGTTGTAGGTTCTAGTCTTCCGGGGTTTACAGACCTTCATTTTTGTCGGTTGTGGAGTATACCCTGTTAGTGAGTTTGCATGTTGGGTTGATGTCCTGATGTGGGAGCCGTCGGGTTGACGGTGGTCCCGGCTGTCGAGTATTTCCAGCTAGTGAGCTAGAAATGTGATTTGGGTACTGTCGATCTTGTTGATCGTGGATTTGGAGTTTAGCCTGCGTGAGCCATATTGAGCTCGATTGAGATGCGCGGATACTTTCCTCGGTAGGGTCGCGCCCCTCGAGTGCCACTCCGGAGCAGAGCCTGTTACTTTACTATCGCGACTTGTCGACGCAGTCCCTATGGCTGGGCCTTTTTTAGGCAGTCACGGACGCCCTACGTAAGTCCAGTCCCTCGTGGATGTAATGGCAGTAGGTGGGCGCAGGTTTGACTGGACCCTATGTGGCAGTCACTGTGATTGGGTTGATTGAGTATATTGGGTTAGAGTCGATGCATCATATTTCATCTGTACCACCCTTTGAGCATTTAGATAGAGGCATAGTAGCTGTAGAGTTGTTTCCAGCCTTTCCCTTATAGTATTGCATTTGTTACTTTATGCCTCTAGTAGACTTAGTGAGCAGACCGTAGGGTTTGGTGGCGGTACCCACTCAGAACTACGTGTTGGTGTAGTTCTCACACCCGCTGGGGGTTCTCCCATCCTTTCCTCTTTCCTCTCCTTTGTCTTGTAGAGCCTTCTGCGGGAGTTGCTGATCCTTCTGTTGCTGATCGAGGTGAGGGAGTCGCGAGCTAGTTACCTACCTGTCTTGGAGAGTAGCAGTACCCCCTTTTTGGAGCTTTGTAGTACAGTCAGCTGGATTATTGTAGATAGTAGCTGTTGAGAGTTTTTATTTTCGAGAGACTTATGTATTGTGAGTTTCAGACTTGTACTATTTGGAGATGTTTTATCTTACTTCAGTAGTATACTTTTCAGCTCTGATATCTGTATAGCTGTAGTATTATCTTTTGCAGGTTAGACGCTTCGTCCATACGGGGCTTTCCATATGGGCGGCGGATCTGTTGGCTAGCCCAGGTCGCAGTTTCGACCCTGGGGCGTAACATCTAGCGCTCGAGTTATTTGCCAAAGTGCCTCCGCTAGGCTCGGCTCCTTATGAGCCGACCCTCCACAGATACCGCTGTTTGCGGATATTTTTCGGTGGAAGAGGTAAGAATTACCTTATGGTCCTACCGGGCGTGCCACTAAAGTTTTTGGGGTCAAAAATAGCAGTTAGGGATCGCCCCCTGGGTGTTCGTTGACCCTCCTGATGTGAATGCGCCACGTGCCAAGGATCAAGCGATCGGGCCGAGGAGGGATCCGCTCGGCAGGGTTCTTCTCTGGTATTCTCGCGGCCGTTCGGCTTAGACTAGCCAAAAATGGAATGTGGAGGTAGAGAGAGGTTGGGTTCGACTTAGAGTAGTCGAACCAGATAAAAGAGATAATAATTTGACACAGCTAAGGAGCCGATTAGGACTTGTATTGCATAGAGAAAGGGGATACAAGGAGGAGGAAAATGATAGAAATTACAAGCAATCTACTCCTATGAAAAGTGGTAAATGTTGGTATGAAAAGGTAAGTTAACCTATTCCTAAGACAACAGTAAAGATATGAAAAACTAGGGGTGGTCTCGGGCCTACGAGGTTGCCGGACCCCGTTTTCTTTGATGGTTCGGGTATTTATACACTTCCTGAACCACGTTATTAGGCGCCAATTTGAATTATCGGTGTGATTTGGGAGAAGTTATTGGATATTTAGCAATTACTTCCTTTTGAGTCAAATATCAAATACGATAGTTGTCAATTTCCATCCAAGTTCAACCCTTATTGTCGCGTCAGAGCATGATTCTCGGCGCTTTCCAATGTTGAGCACTATTTGTCATTCCGGGTCAGTTGCGAGATTTGTGCCCAAATCTCGCACCCCTTCCTTTCGAAGCCTTCCCATTCTCGACCCGAGGAGCAGCGGAAGGCTGACTCTGACTCTCGCCTTTTCATCGCTTTATTGGAGTGGTCCGATGGTCGCTTGTAGCTGAAGTTTGACCTCGAGTAAAGCGATGACCTTCTTGTCGGTACGGCTGCTCCTTTTATCGGGTGATGCCTTCCACCGATGGTATGCATCGCGTGTTGCGTTCTCGCGTGACTGAGAACGGTCGCAGATCCTTCTTCCTTCATCGGTTGGTGTGTTTAGCCGATGCCATGTGTTGCAAACTGCTTTCTTGCGCGACTGAGACTGCTCTTAATCAAGACACGAATCCCCTTTTGTTGACTCGTCTCTCCCTCGGTTGATGTCTTCAACCCATGGTATTCGCCACGTGTCACTTCTTTGAGTGAAGAAAATTTTGGTCTCAACAATATCATATTAAAAATAATAAATAATTTTACATTAATCTCAAATCAAAGCCATGTGATAGATTGGTCAACATGATTCGATTGACCGGCTCAAATCCGATAAAATTACAAAGAAGTCCTCTATAGTATTGTTGTGGCACTTGTATCCAATTTGGTACAATTTGATCTTGTCCAAGCCATTTTGACAATTGGATTGATGATTTACCTTTTATCAATTCCGATTCGGCTTAAGTCATTCCAAATCCAATTAAAACCTGAAAATAATAAATGCAAACATAAATCTAAAATTTATTAGTTATCATCAAAATTATTATTAGATAAAATCTAACAATCTAGAGTTAGATATGATTGTATTAGAAAAATTGCTAAATTTTAGAAATTTGATTTTCAATAGGGTTCAAATATCGCCTCTATATATAGGCGGATGTAATGATTTTTTCAGAAGATGGAGAGTTTTATGAATTGAAAAATATTGTTTAGTATTTGTGGAAGAACTAGGTTCTTCGTGTATCCCCTCTTTTTCTCCTCATGCTTTTTCATCTTATCACGCGACTTTTATCGGCCTACGTTAGTGATTGTTGGCTACTTATTTATGGGTTAAAAATAGGTCCAACTTCCTGCCCCGTGACAATAAGCTCAGGAGACTAATAAGTTGAGTTGGGTGAGCGCAATAAGTTGAGTAGGGCTGCTATCCACAAGAAACTTAACGATAAGAAGCCCAACAATAAACCTAACATCCAGGTGGGTTGAGTCCGGTCGAGATGTTTGTATGCTTTAAGTGAATTGATTGCATATTTCTAGCAGCCCGAGCTTTTGGGATTAATGCTTACCGACAACGATCCGATAAGTGATATCAGAGATAGTGGCACGAGTTCGACTCTCACACGGTGCATGTGTTGAAGGGGGAGGGGGGATTGTTGGCTATTTATTTATGGATTAAAAATAGGTCCAACTTTCTACCCCGTAACAATAGACCCATAATACTAATAAGTTAAGTTTGGTGAGCCCAATAAGTTGAGTGGGGCTACGGTCCATAATAGACCTAGTGGCAAGAGACCCAACAATAGACCTAACATCCATGTGGGTTGAATCCGGTCGAGACCATGTGCGCTGTGTCTGTACGTTTTAAGTAAATTGGTTCCATATTTCTAACAGCTCGAGCTTTTGGAGGATACTGTCATTCTCGACGATGTCGTGGCAGGTATTGTTATTTTTGTAGCACCCCTAGGATTTGGTCACAGTTGGTATCAAAGCCACTCACAAGCCGAAAATGTAAGATGACTCGGTTGAGCCGAAATTATACAGTGGGTGAGCATGGCTTCCCAGCTGATGACCGTTGTGGATGGCGCATAGCTCCCTACAAGATCTTGGAAGGCTAGCAAGACTAATCTCACATTGCTTGGTATTTGTGAGTGTGCTTGAACCTGGAGAGGACATCAGGGCTTAAAGGGGGGAGGAATGTAACACCTCCAGAATTTTGATTAGTCTGATATATAGGAATAAATATGACTAAACCTCTTAACCTGGGTATAGCAATTTGGGCAATGGCTAGGCCCAAGTGGTTAAGAGGGTTAAGCGTGCTATAGTTAGAGTAGTTCTAGGATAGATGACCCCCTGGGAAGTTGGAGGGCGTCACACTCTTGAATGGTATACGATGTAGTGCCCTTTTTGACACTAGTGTATCTCATTCATTCATTAGTTGGTTGTTTGTTATCATTCATGATATAGAGATGACCAAGACCAGACAGACTAGTTGGGTTCAAGCTCCAAATTATAGTTTGAGTGTTTCGTATTGGTGTCCCGATTGCAAGGTGTGCGAAGGTGATTGGGTTATACCTGCTGACTTATTTGTTTTGAGGCAAATGGAAGGATTCGACCTAGTGCTGGGTATGGATTGGCCCTCTCTACATTCTATGCAACCATCGATTGTGAAAGTAAAGTGGTAACTTTTCAAGAGCCTGAGCAAGAGGAGCTTGTTTACTAAGGGTGCAGGAGCTCGCTTTTTGCTATGATTATGTCTATGTTGCGAGCAAAGAGGCTAATCAATAGTAGGTGCATGGCCTACTTGGCGACGGTGGCTGATAGTCGTAAGGAGACTCCGGTGCTCGAGAACATCCCAGTCGCCTGAGAGTTTCCGAATGTATTTCCTACGGAGTTACTCGGGATGCCGTCTAATTGGGAGATCGAGCACGTCATTGACTTGATTTCCGGGACCACCGATCTCGAAGGCTCCGTACTGGATAGCGCCAGCTGAGTTGAAAGAGCTGAAGGTGTAGTTGCAAGATTTGATAGATATGGGCTTTGTGAAGCCGAGCGTGTCATCCTGGGTTGCCCCAGTGCTGTTCGTCAAGAAGAATGATGGCTCACTTAAGCTCTGCATGGATTACCGCGAGCTGAACAAAGCCACGATCAAGAATAAGTACCCGTTATACCGTATTGATGATTTATTCGACCAACTATAAAGGTCTCGGGTATATTCGAAGATTGATCTTCATTCGGGGATACCACCAGTTGAAGATCAAGCTAGAGGATGTTCACAAGACCGCATTCCGCACACGGTATAGACATTATGAATTCATAGTCATGCCGTTTGGGCTTACCAATGTCCCGACAGCATTTATGGACCTAATGAACCATGCGTTTAAGCCCTTGTTAGACTGGTTTGTCGTAATTTTCATAAACAACATATTGGTCTACTCCCGAAGGGATGAAGAACATGAAGAGCACTTCAGGACTGTGTTGTAGGTCCTTCGAGATAAAAAGATTTATGTGAAGTTGAAGAAGCAGGACTTTTGGTTAAGGGAGGTCACTTTTCTTAGGCCATGTTATATCAGAAAGTGGAGTATATGTCAACTCGGGAAAAGTGGAGGCAATTAAAGATTGGCTTCGCCTAACGAACATTACAGAGGTCCATAGCTTTTGGGCCTCGTGGGTTATTTTAGGCGGTTTGTGGAGGGATTTTTGAAGATCACTATACCACTTATGCACCTTCTGCACAAAGGAGCAAGGTTTGTTTGGAGTGACGATTGCGATTGAAACTTCGAGTTGATTGAATGATTGACAACTATTTTTGTTCTCACCCAACCGATCCTAGGGGAGAGCTTTGTGGTGTACAACGATGCATCATATCAGAGTCTCGGGTGTGTGCTAATGTAAAACGAGTAAGTTATAGCATATGCTTCACGTCGGCTAAAAGAGTTATGAGAAGAATTATCCCACCAATGACCTTGAATTAGAAGTTGTGGTTTTTGCCCTCAAGTTGTGGAGGTATTATCTTTATGGCGAACATTGTGAGGTTTACACGGATTATAAGAACCTCAAGTATCTGTTCACGTAGAAATAATTAAATCTTAGGTAGTGCAGATGGTTGGAGCTCTTGAAAGATTATGGCGTGATCATTCTATACCACCTGGGGAAAGCCAACGTGGTAGCAGATGCACTCAGTAGGAAATCAGTGAAAAATCTCGCAATAATGATCATGAGCCAACCGTCGTTGTTCAAGAAAATGTGGCGGCTCAGTTTTGAGCTTGTAGTTTTGAATGCCCCTATGATCTTTACTACACTTGTGGTGCGGCCGACATTGTTGGAGAAGATTAAACACCGGCAGCCTTCTGATCCAAGCCTCTAAAAGGTGCGGTGTGACATTAATAGTGAGTGTGCATATGTTTTGAGGTAAGTTGTATATACTGAGCAACAAGGATATCCAAGAAGAGGTTCTTCAAGAAGCACATCAATTTCCTTGTAGTATCCATCCTGGTGGCATCAAGATGTACAAGAATTTGAAATCACTTTATTTGTGGCCCAGGATGAAAAGGGTTATTAGGCGCTTCATGGCAAAATACCTCGTGTAATGGGGAGGGTGTTGTAGTCACGATTGCATATGTTACGCCTCTGTAATCATGACTGTGAGGACCTGAATCCCCGCTTAAGGGTTTACTGTTGGATTAGTGGCTGCTGGGAGTGTTTGTGCGCGCGTCGGGCCCAAGAAATGGATTCAGGGTGTAAAATGGGAGCAAGTTTGCTTAACCGGAAGCCTTTGGAAAATTTTAGTAGTGGAATTGGACAAAACGGACATCGGATTTGGATTCAGCGCGCGAAAACGATGAAAATGGGCTATTTACTTGTATTTTTCGAAGCCCGGATGACCCGGCACGGATTTCGAGGCAGCAGGTACTGTTCTGGCGCCGGCGGGCGGCGGGCAGCGGCGGAGCGGGCTCGAGCAGGCGGCGGAGCGGCCGCGGGCAGGCGCGCGGGCAAGGGCAGGCGCGCGGGCAGGCGCACGGTCCACGGGGCCGGCGTGCACCGGAGGGCAGGACACGTGGCGGCCGCTGGGTGGCCAGTGCAGGCAGCGCGGTCCACGGAGTTTGAGGCAGGTGCCTCGGGGTGCATGCCCGGCAGCTCGGCGTGCGCGCACGCGGGCGCGCGTTGACGCGCGGTTCCCGCTCGGGCGCGCCACGCGTCGGCGTCCGAGGCAGGCCACGCGGCGCCTGGTGAGCGGCCGGATCCGCTGTCCCCTATTCGGCGCAACGTGGCGCATTGGGGTGATTCCGGGAGCTGGATCAACGGCCCGGATTGGGCACTATTGGCGCACTGTGCGTGCCCGAAAAATTTCGGGCGTCCGGAAACTAGGACGCAGATGGAATTATTTCATTTGTTTGGATTTGGCTATATATAGCCCCCTTGGGCCTGCGGTTTGAGCCTTTTCCCGAGCTCTCCTGCTAGTGAGACCTAATGGGAAGTTGTTCCTCTCCCTCTTCTCCACCCTTCGATGAATTTTTAGATTTTTTGGAGGCCTCGACATCCTCGCTTTCTGCGACGCGGCGCACTGCGACGTTTCTTGGATTTCGGCTTCCACCGTCACTTTTCGGTCAGAGAGGCACCCTGGATCACTCCAATGGTATTTTGAGACAATTTTTGTGGCAGCGCGTTCATGAGAGGTACGCATTCGATTTTCATAATGATCACTTTGTCTGGATTTGAGTTCTTGGTATGGTTTACTAGGCATCTCTGAGCCATTGTTTTGCTGGTGGATTTTTGGACAGCGGAGGCTTGTCATATTTTTATATCTATGCTCGAGCATCGGAATGAGGCGTTTAAAGACTCGATTGATATCTATGCTTCGAGAGGATCCCTGTTGTATTTTTATCAAAATTTTTGGAATTTATCTCGCAGGTAATAATTATTCTTTTTGGGGACTGTTTTGCTGCAGGCTTGTGTTTATGAGGGAGTTAACATACCGCGATGTTCTATTTTTATCTTGGCCTATAGGTTTCGGATTGAGGTGTATAAATACTCAATTTGGGGCTACTCGTCGCGAGGATCGCAGCGGTGATTTTTCTGGATTTTTCTAAGGACTGGACAGAGGTGAAACTCCTCGATTTCTGTGCTGGTTGTAGCAAACAGAATTACTATTTTTGGAACTGCTATCTTGATGCTGTGTGTGGTACTTTTTGCTGTAATTCGCAGTTTTTGGGTGTCTTGCGGAGTGTTGGACTGTGAGGAGGTTATTTTTGTTGTGGAGCGCGTATTTTTCCAGGTAGGTTGCTTCGCTTCCAAAATCAATGGACTGCCTGTTAATTCTATAATATAGGAAGCATGCATGTTGTGAGATAGATTATGATGCATGTTAGAGAGGGAAATGTTATCTTTCCTATTATGATTGATATCCTGTTAATTATTATTCCCTGATCCTGCTTTAGTTAAATTAATTGCTATTGTTGGAACTTGACCTAGCACCCCGTCATATGTTGCATGCGTAACCAGACTAGTAGAAAACCCTCACTTTGGCTAGGTTTATTTATGCTCTAGACATCCACACTTCGTATTCTATTCCTGGACATAGTGTTATCCTCGCCCGGGTAGTGGGCCAAGTGGTCGGGATTCCTTTTAGTGTGGGATGCATGTTGCACTCGTGCTTGGGAGCAGAGTGGAGTATGGTAGATATAGTTGCTCGTTTATCTGTGGCGGGAGCCGTTTGGGTAAACGGCGGTCCCGAGATGTCTTGTTTCCTTGTTTTATTTGTCGCCACTGTGTTAGTGGGAGTTGTATACCAGTGTTAGTAGGACCTAGGACCCAGACTGTTTTTAGACACACATAATTTCTGTAAACTAATATTTTCCTTCCAAATTTCGAGGGGTCGCCGGAGCCTTTCTTGTTTGATTTGGGTGAAGGAAATAGCCCTTCGGGGTTTGGAAAATAAAATTTATTTAAACGGATTTTCTTAAAAGAATTAAAAATCTATTAAATTGGGTTTCTCAGATTAAAATAATTTTTAGTAATAACTGTCATCTTTTTATTACAATTTTCCCACCCGAGAGAGTTTGGGTGATCTGGGTTCTAGGGGCCATCCCTTTTTCGGGACGAAAGCTACGGGAGCCGTGCCTGGAATCTGTTCTTGTTTGATAGGGTTGTAAGTGTTGGTCTCCCGAAACTTTCGGACCCTGGTTGGTGTCTTCCGCATGTTGTACCGAGGTTGTCGTGTTCACGAACTGTAAGGGGGTCGCGAACTTCGATAGGCGGAGCCTGGAGTCTGTTCTTGTTTGATTGGGGTTCTAGGCACCGACCTATCGGGATTTTCGAACCCTTATGGTGTCGGTTCTTTCTGTGTTATTTGTGAGTTTGGTGTTCTGTTGTGGGAGCCGTTGGGTTGACGGCAATCCTAGCTGTTGGATATTTCCAGCTAGTGAGTTAGAGATGTGATGTTGGTTATTGTCGATCTTGTTGATCGTGGATTTGGACTATAGCCTGCATGAGCCATATTGAGCTCGACAGAGATGCGCGGATACTTTCCTCGGTGGGGTCGCGCCCCTCGAGTGCCACTCCAGAGTTGGGCCTGTTACTTTGCTATCGCGACTTGTCGACGCAGTCCCTCTGGCTGGGCCAGTTTTGGCAGTCACGGACACCCTACGGTAGACCCGTCCTCTTGTGGATGTGCGGCGGTAGGTGGGCGCAGGTTTGACTGGACCCTATGTGGCAGTTAGTGTAAATTGGGTGACTGTATTTGAGAGTTAGTAGATGCATCATGTTTCCATCTGTTCCACTTCATGAGCATTTAGATAGAGGTATAGTAGCTGCAGAGTTATTTTCCAGCTCCTTTCCTTTCAGTACTGCATTTGTTACTTTATGCCTCTAGTAGACTTAGTGGGCAGACCGTCGGGCTTGGTGGCGGTACCCACTGAGAACTACTGTGGGATGTAGTTCTCACACCCGTTGTGGTGTATTTTTCCCCAGGGACCCTTTCTCCAGTTCCTGTTGCTCCAGTTGCTGATCCTTCAGACCGAGGCGAGGGAGTCGCGAGCTAGTTCCCTATCCGTCCTTGGAGTATAGTGGTGCCCCCTTTCTGGAGATTTGCAGTACGGTCAGTAGATTAGTTTTATTTCCACTTTTGAGAGACTATTATTTTGTGAGGATTTGACTTGTACTGAGAGTCTGTACACTGATGTATTATTTCTGTTTACCTCCCTGTAGAGTTTGGAGTGTTGTAGTAGAGAATTTTGTATATGATCGTATTTGGGAGATAGATATAGTATCTTTATTTTCAGTTGTACAGTATTGGATTTTACTTTTATAGTAGTTTTCTTTTCAGCTCTGATACTTGTATATCTTTAGTATTATCTTTTGCAGGTTTGACACTTCGTCTATACGGGGTTCATCGTATGGGCGGCGGATCTGTTGGCGAGCCCGGATCGCAGTTTCGACCCCGGGGCGTGACAATGACTGCGTGAGTTACGCCCCACTTCTCGACCGTTCCCGCCTAAAATTTCTTCATCTTCGGGCGCTTTACTCCTAGCTCCTAGGACATCACGTGTCCTTATTTCTTTGGCTCACCCGTGGGTCGAGGCGTCCATCTTATGATGTACTAATTCATGCACCAACAAGTACATTTATACCTACATCCAACGAAATGTCCCCTGTGCCTATGTTGTGTGTGTAAGTACATTTATAATAATAGTTTGAAACTAATAAGTAAATTCTAATTCTATACCCTAAAATGTAGGAGTCTAAATCAATCTTCGTAATTTGGCTGTGCTTGGTTTGAGTACAGGTAAGAATTGCTTATTTCTAATGTAGATACAACTCTGAAAATAAATATAAATAAGATTAATTTTGTATTTGGATAAATTGCTTATTTCTAATGTAGATACAACTCTGAAAATAAGTATAAATAAATTAATTTTGTATTTGTTTAAAAATTGAATTACTCACGGGAATAAAAAAAATAGCGTTTTGAAAGCAGTGTCCACATGACACTTAATTTTCTAAAGCCATTTTTGCAATTCCTTTTTAAATATGAAAACTCGCGTCCACACGACGCGTCCATAAACCCTATATTGAATGCAGATTTCTATAAAATAAGTTCGTTTGGCAAAACCTAAGGCCTGTCTCAACATCCACATGATGCACGTCCACATGCATAAAAAACGACCATAAAGGAAATAACCAACTATAACTAAAGAAGAAAAAGGAACCTGACCGAGATAATCTCACACCTCACCACGTAGCGTCCTCACCATCGTCCTGATCCCCAGACCCGACCAAACCTGTCACACAGTGGGAGTCAGTGACAAGAAGAGTAGAGATAAAACACAACTACAAGTACGATGCTAAAAGGTGCGGATAATAAATCAAACCGTAAAACCAGAGCATCCATAACCCCACCCCGCAATCAATCAAATCATCTCCGAGGAACTGAACTGAGTACCTTGCCATGTCGGTCCAGGGACCTCAGGCAAAAGAAAACCGCCCCGCTCTCACCTTGGTGCATATAAACCCCCCACTGCACAAGTGCAGCACCACAAATAACTGCAATGGGCCCCTACTAACGTCACCTCGTAGGGTTCACGGGTCCTCAGACCACCTTTCCGGAAAAGTACACCGACACGGTCGCCAAACCGCTGGTGTGCGTGCAAGCGCCATGAGCATAATAATAATAATAAAACGAGTGTCATGAACACCTGCGACACTCAGTTGCTCCAGAAATAAAAGTACCGATACACGTGCATAACATGGGGTTATCATCAACTCATAATACTATAACTGTAAACAAAACAGCAATAACGAGAAAAGGGAAAACTCGGTATGCTTCAACTGACAACATCCCCTTTTACGGATGAGGGTACCCACCTTCCGACTTCCGAATAGTGGCACCGATCAGTGTCCCGATCGCAAATATGCCTCGAACAACCATACCATTGTTCGGAGAGGGCAAACTGCCCATCCAGTCTCCAACCGCGACATTCGTTCATCCGAAGGTCCACGTCACCCACAATATCCCTTAATATGATAAACATGACAATAACGAATTATGCACAAAAAAGGTTCTAAGGGTGTACCCACCTGAAACGAAGGTAAGCGGCCGCGCCCGCAACCCTCCTAAGCAATCAAAACTTTACGCGGGCCTAATAAAATAACCAAAAATACAAATTAACATTTTACCCCAAACCGGCAAATTCAGTGGTCCCGACTGCTGTACCAAAAATCCCTTCTAATCCAAAACCGAAACTGCCTCCGGTGTCCTGAATGTCGCACCGATCAGAAACCCGATCAAAATAAATCTCCGAACAATTCTACTAATGTTCGGATAAGGACAAACAGCCCTCCGGACCTCATACCGCGACAACCGGTCACCCGGAAGGTAAACGATACTAGCAGTACCCCTAACGTCAAAGATAGGAAAATCGTGCAAAAACCCGAAATCACCGTAAAAGGGAATTCTACAGATATACCGAAAATCACAGATAAAACCCCAGTGGTGACACAAAAGATCGGGCCTAAAAATGGTACCCCATTATCCCAAAACAAAAAAAGACGATGAAAAACTAAAACAACTGCATCAAGCGCTCTGCACCGACAAGCGGAACACCGTTGACGAAAACACCCCATAAAACCGTCAAGTCAAAACCGTCGAGCCAAAAACCGTCGAGCAGAACCTGTTGACGGCAACGGCTTGACCCGCGCGGGCTTGGGCGGTGTAGCGCATGAAGCAGCCCCGCGTGGGCCCTGCCCTCGCGCGGTGCATGCGACGCGGCGCACGCAACATCCCCGCGTGGGCGCGCAAACAGCGCGGCACTAGCAGGAGCCCCACGCGGGCACCACCCCAGCGCGGGTGCGCATGGCACAAGCAGCGGCCCCGCGCGAGCACCACCCTCGCGCAGGCAGGTGCGACACAAGCAGCAGCGCGCGGGCGCATGCAGCAGCGCGCGCGGGCGCAAGCAGCAGCGGCGGCGGCGGGCAAAACCTCCAGCGGCAGCGGCCAAAACCACCAGCGGCACCAGCGGCCAAAACCTCCAGCAGCAGCGGCCTGGCAGGGCGCGGCGCGCACGTGCGGGAGCAAGCGGTACGTGCGCGGCGGCAGCACCTGGCTGCGCGCGGGCGGCAGCCCGCCTGGCTGCGCGCGGGCGACAGCGCACTTGGCTGCGCGTGGGCGGCAGCCCTCCAGGCTGCGCGCGAGCGGCTGCGCGCGGCGCAGCGCCTCAGCGGCGTGCGGGCGGCAGCCCGCCTGGCTGCACGCGGGTGGCAGCGCACTTGGCTGCGCGCGGGCGGCAGCACCTTGGCTGCGCCCGGCGCAGCGCAGCCTGCGGTGGCAGCGGCTCGGCTAGGGCCTCGAGCGGTGGCGGCTCGGCTGGGGCATCGAGCGGCGATAGAGCCACCATCGACAATCCTTAGCGTCCCCGCCGAAAACCCCAAAAACTAGTCACCATGAGCAAAAACCTACGAACGAAAGCCAACAATCAAACCGAACAAAACCAACGAACGAAAACCATCATACGAACCAACGATCAAACCGAACAAAACCAACGAACGAAAACCATCAAACGTGTTGGGTTATATGTAATAATGGATCTAAATAGGGGAAAAAAACACCTAGAGGGGGGTGAATAGGTGTAAACAATAAACACTCAAAAAATCATTGCGCAATTAAAACCCAATGCGGAAATATAAAAGAACACGCAAGATTTTTACGTGGAAACCTCCAAACCGGAGTAAAAAACCACGGGACCGATAACACGGTGAAATCCACTAGAATTAAACACGTACAAGGTGATATACCGTACTCACAGACGACTCAACCTTTTCCATACGCTCCTAGTTGATCTTCTCCGCTCGCTCCACAACGCTTCACGAATCCACGATCTGCGTCCAACGCCGAATCCACGGCGTCCAACATCGAGTCCACGACGTCTGACCGAATCCACGGTCTTCACCCAGTAGCACGCTTCGAATCCACGAACGTACCTCGCTCCGAATCCACGAGAGCGGTTGCACCTTGAATCCACAAGGCCACGCGAGTCCACGCGCCGATTTTGGGGTAAATCGTTGTTTTTTGGGTGGTGATGATCCGCCGAATACTTAGATCAAAGATAGATAGGAAATACCATCTAAGTATTCATTAGTTTGATTCTACTCAAGATGTGAGTATGAAAACCTAGAATCAAACTAATCAATATAGATGAAGAAACATAGGGTAATATCTAATGATTTCCTTTCTTCTCTATATGTGGATCTTAGGCCGTATAAAAGATATTTTATTATAAAGGCTTATGCGGCTTGACGGCTTGTATGTGGATTAACCCTAGAAAAAGAATCAAAGGGTCTATTTATAGGTTAGAAACTATTGGAAGAAGATAAGGATCAAAAACTGTCCGTTTCTGGAAATTTTTACGACGGCGATCCGGATCGGATTAACTGTGATCCGGATCGTCGTAACGAGTCAGGCAATTCCAGAAAAATAGGGTTCGGGATCCGGATTGAAATGCCCGATCCGGATCGTTCATGTATTCCAGCAAATTCCCATGTTCGGGATCCGGATCGAAATGGCCTTTGATCCGGATCGAATTTGCCAATGAACAAGCACCCTTCGGGATCCGGATTGGACTGTCTGATCCGGATCCTTAACATGTCCCATGTTCAGTTCTTGATTTTTATGCAGTAAAAAATTCTTCCAAGTGTTTCTACACTACAAGAAGTATTCGGATCACCAAAAATCTTTAGTTAAACTTACCTGATCCTTTTGAATTCTTCTTTCTTGAGATTGAGGTATATGATCCAAACTTCATTCATCTTCAATCTTCAAGACTTAACACTTTCACGAAATGCGCCAAAACAAAATCCGTAACAATCTCCCCCTTTGGCGGTTTCGTGACAAAACACAGATCCACTAAAGAAAATTCAAAAAGATATTTTTGTTGCTATCACCATACAATAAAAATTTACAATGGAGATCCAATACATGAGATAAACTCCTAAAACAGACTCTAGACTTAAACATCTGCACTCTCTGCAAAAAGTAGTCATTCTTGACAAAACGAGATCGTTAGATACCTCAAGAATATTTTGCATTCAAAACCTAACAGAGATAGAGTTTATGCTCACCATGACATTGAGTAATTCAGATATGTAATAAGATCACAATCAAACATTGACATATCTTCTAAGCAATAAGATTCCAAATGTCATAACTTTGCTTTGTTAGTAATCAAACAACTTGTTAGTAATAATACATGTACAAATAGTTAGTCGAATAGTTAGTAGGGACATGCAGCAAATCACAAGATAAAAACCAGAAGTTGTGATACTTATCTTTCACCAAAGTCAAAGTTTGTAATAAGTTCTCACCAAAAGTTCTCACCAAAAGGTCACTCTAAACTCTCTCCCCCTTTTTGTCACAAACTAAGCCAAAATTTATAAAATTTAAGGAGAGTTAAGAAGTTCAAAATCAAGAAAATCCTGAGAACTAAAACTAAAGCAAAGTAAAAACAGAACATTAAAACCTAAAAACTGAAATCCTGCACAAAAAGATAAGAAAGAAAGTTAAGTCAGTCTGAATCAGAACTAGTGGGATTGGTACAATCCAACTTCTTCAAAATTGCTTGAAGCATTTTTGACATTGTGGAGCACTTTCTTTTCATCTTATGTTGCTCAGAGATAATCTGTTGGAGATTTGTAGACACACTGTCTTGTTCAGCAGACAATCTCCGCTGTTCTTGTCGAATTGAGGACCATACATTCGCTTTTGCCGTGTGTCTCCAGGACGTTGAAGGATGTAGTATAGATCCAGACGGTGCATCTTGACCTTCAGTCCATGGAGATTCTCTAGGGAGAGAGCGAGCTCTGGCGAGGGGTCTATCAATCTGAATTCCAGTTCCCCTCGAATTCTTTCGCCTAGTGTACTGCTTGGTTGTTGAGGAAGATTTCATCAGCTTCTTATTCTTCAAATACAACCTATCTTCTTTGTCAACAGCTTGTTGTGCTTGTTTACAAATCTCTTCCCAGTCTTCTTCATCTGATTCTGAATCATTTTGACAAACTTTCCTTGTCTCTCCATGATTTGGGTCATCTTGTTCTCTTTTTATAGAAGATGCACTAGGTCCTACCATTGCTACCAAAGGGAAGATTATCCAGGCGAACGCCATTGGTGCAAGTGCTTAATAGATTTAAAGTCCTGTGAACAACAACTCAAGAACACATGAAAACTTGTTAATTTTGAAAATTTTGAAAAATTGTACCCAAACAATCATAATCATGTGGAGAGACTAAGAATCAAATTAGTTTTGCAAAAAGAATTTTAAAAGTAGATCAATTGCATGATTTTCAAAAATTCCTATTATATGCCCTAAAACCGAATTTTTAGAAAGCGAAGCCCAAAAATTCGTTAATCAAGAGAATACCTAGCATATAATCAAAACTAATCTACCCAGAGTTCTTATTTCAAAAGAGATTTGACCAAAAACCATTCACAAATGAAAAAGTTCCATGATCTCTACTCACGTTTTGAGCAAACAAGGAAAAACAGTGAAAAACCGAGATTTTGATCAATAAAACTTACTTGGAATCGAAGAACTCGAGTTTGAAAGGCTCCAAGAAGGATGAATTCTAGAGAGAGAAACTCTGGAGTCTTAAGAACAAAAGATTGGAATAAAAGAAATCAAAATCCCTCTTGTTCTAATAAAGCCCTAGCCGTGATCCGGATCGGATCGAGATTTCGATCCGGATCGGCTACGCGCAGGAAACACCTGCGTTCGGGATCCGGATCATTCATGTCCGATCCGGATCGGCTCCAACTTTTCCTTCAGAATAATTTAGAAAAATTCAATAAAATCCAGAAAAAGTATGTAAGCATTTTAGCACATCAACTTTAAACAAAAATCATCGTTTCATGTCAAGAGAAATAAATTATGTTAAATCTATCAATAACATTCAAATAATGACATGAAAATTTACAGAAATTAAAACCTTTAAAGTTGATCAAGTTCAAACACATCCATCATGATCTTATGAGTACGGCGCTTATCAAATCATTAAAATGGTAAAGAAAATGAATTGCCAAGATCAATAGATGTTTGAAATCCCAAATAAATTATATAATGTATCTAGTCAATCTGTTGAAGAGAGTGGCTCTTTGAGCATCTTTCATTAAAAATCCCACCTTATACCAACCTTGAAATTTGACGGAGTCAAGTATTCCAATCATGCATTTTATTTAATCAAAAATTACAAACCCATGCTTGGTATACATGTGGTAGCTGCACACAGTACTCGGACGACCGAGGTGGTAGCTCTTTCCTCCATGTGGTGGTAGTTTTCACACTCCTCATTGGGATGTAACTCTTTCCACATCTTTTGAGCATTTTACTCTTCTTTGACTCCCCCTCAATTGGCTATCAATTAATTTAAGATATAAAGTATTCAACCAAGGATTGATCTCGAATTCATACTCAACCAAATAGTCAAATAAGATAAAAACAATACCAAGAGATCATTGAGAGAGAAATTGACTTTGATCAATTAAAAATAATTTAATTTAAATAAATGATCAATGCATCAACTGAATTATTATGATATCCAAAGCATAATAAATTTCTAATTATATGAAAGGATGCAAGTAAAGTCAATAATACACATGCTCAATTAATGTACTATGTATAAACATAGATAAAGAACAAAAACACAAAAACAAAACCTGACCTAAGCAAAAGTTTCAAAAAGAAGTTTATTTCAAGGAAAGCATCCCAATTGCCTTGCGCAAATGAATAAAACGTTTTTGATCCAGAGGTTTTGTTAAAATGTCAGCTAATTGATCTTCTGTTGAAATATATGAAAGTTGAAGAGTATTTGATTCAACTAGCTCTCTAAGAAAATGATATCTAAGTTCAATGTGTTTTGTTCTAGAGTGCAACACAGGGTTTTTGGAAATGTTTATAGCACTAGTGTTGTCACAAAGAATTGTTACCGAAGTTGCTGAAATCCGGAAGTCGCTCAACACACTTTTCATCCAAATGAGTTGGGTTGAACAACTACCCGCTGAAATATATTCCGCTTCGGCAGTCGAGACTGCAATGCAGTTTTGCTTTTTACTATGCCATGCAACAAGGCAATGACCAAGATAAAAACATGCACCACTCGTACTTTTCCGATCATCCACAGATCCTGCCCAATCGGCATCTGAGTATCCAATAATATCTAAACTTGTTCCCATAGGATACCAAATTCCGAAATTTATGGTTCCTTTAATGTATCGGATGATCCGTTTCATCGCTTTCAGGTGAACCTCCTTTGGTGCAGATTGATATCTCGCGCAGATCCCAACACCAAAAGATATATCCGGGCGACTAGCCGTGAGGTAAAGTAGACTCCCAATCATACTTCGATAAAGTTTCTCGTCTACATTCTCACTAAAAGATTCACTTCCTAATCCTTTATTGCTAGTTCCCATTGGAGTCGGAAAATCTTTACAATTTTCTAGATCAAACTTTTTGACCAACTCCAAGGCATACTTGGATTGACACAAATGGATGCCTTCGTCACTCTGTTTCACTTGCAATCCAAGGAAATAAGTCAATTCGCCCATCATTGATATCTCAAATTCGCTTTCCATGGTTTCAGCGAATTTAGAAGCATCATTATCTCTTGTCGCACCAAATACAATGTCATCGACATAGATTTGTGCTACAATGAAGTTATTCTGATAATGCTTCACAAAGAGAGTCCTGTCAGCTCCCCCTCGAGTATAGCCCTTATCCAATAGGTGCTTTGTTAGCCTTTCGTACCATGCCCGCGGTGCTTGTTTTAAACCGTAAAGAGCCTTTTTCAAACGAAAAACATGGTTAGGTTGTTTACAGTCTACAAAACCTTTCGGTTGAGCCACATAAACTTCCTCGTTTAAAAACCCATTTAAAAACGCGCTCTTAACGTCCATTTGAAATAATTTTATTTTAAAATGACAAGCTATCGCGAATAAGATACGAATGGACTCGAGTCTAGCTACAGGGGCGAAAGTTTCATCAAAGTCTATACCTTCTATTTGAGAGTAGCCTTGAGCAACTAAACGTGCTTTGTTCCTGATGATGGTACCATCCTCATTTTTCTTATTCTTGAAAATTCATTTGGTACCTATCACATTGTGTTGCTTTGGAGGTTTTGTTAATTCCCAGACTTTGTTTTGCTCAAACTGATGGAGCTCTTCCTGCATTGCTTTAAACCAGTAGTCATCCTGAAGAGCTTCATCCAGATTCTTTGGTTCTAACATGGAAACGTAACAAGCGAATCCACAAACCAATTGTCTCCGAGTTTTAACTCCTTCTTGTGGGTCTCCAATGATGTTTGATTCAGGATGATCCTTGGAGATGCGTAACGTTTGAGGTAACGGAGTACTCGGAGGTACATGAGATGATTCCTGCACATCAGATAAACTTGAAGAGCCATTAGATGCATCATTATTATTGGAAGAATTGTTATGAGAAGATGCATTGGCAGGTGTATCATCATCAAGAGAGATATCGAGGGTAGATTTTTCAGATGCAAAGTGAAAAGCTTCATCTACTTTAACATTTATAGATTCTACAATCGTTTTAGATTCCATGTTAAATACCCGATATGCTCTGCTATTTGTAGAATAACCCAAAAAGATCCCTTCGTCACTTCGAGAATCGAACTTACCAAGATTTTCGCGATCACGCAAAATAAAACATCGACTCCCAAAGATACGAAAATATTTGAAATCCGGTTTTTTACTAAACCACAGCTCATATGGTGTATTTAAAGTTCCTGGGCGCAAATACACTCGATTAATGACATAGACAGCGGTGTTCACAGCCTTAGCCCAAAAATATAGCGGTAAATTCCGGCTATGAAGCATCACACGCGCCATCTCTTGAACAACCCTGTTTTTGCGCTCAACAACACCATTCTGCTGAGGTGTATAGGGTACCGAGAATTCATGTTTTATGCCGTTGGAAGTGCAAAAATCAATGAATTTGGAATTAATGAATTCTCCACCTCTATCACTTCTAACACGAATGATCTTTTCATTCTTTTCAATCATAATACGATGGCAAATCTCATGAAAAGAATCAAACGTATCAGCTTTCTCTTTTAAAAATGCTACCCATGAAAACCTAGAGAAATCATCAACCAATAAGAAAATATACCATTTACCTCCCAAAGATGGTTGACGGGTCGGCCCCATTAAATCCATGTGCAGTAATTCCAAGGGCCGTTTGGTACCAATGTGGTTCAGGTTCTTGTGTGCAGCCCTTGATTGTTTTCCCTTAAGACAACCTCCGCACACAATGTTGTTTTTAAATAAAAGTTTAGGAACCCCCTTTACCACGTCTTTATTTGAAATCTTTGCTAGTTCTTTAAAATTTATGTGACCTAGTCTTTCATGCCAAAGTGTTTCATTATCCAAAGAAACTAGGTTACATTTTTCTGAAATTTTATTAGGAACAACATAGCAATTGTTTTCAGATCTAACCCCTTTTAAAAAGAAGACATGGTCCTTATCAGTTACAACACATTCAATAGATGAAAAGTTAACTGAAAAACCATTGTCGCAAAGTTGACTTATGCTAATGAGGTTAGTCTTAAGGCCATCAACAAATAACACGTTTTTCAAAATCGGGCCATCTGGAATAGCTACTGTTCCTTTTCCAACAATTTTGGAAGATCGACCGTCTCCGAAAACAACGAGTCCTCCGGAGATTTTCTCAAAGTTTTGAAAACTATTTTTGTCACCGGTCATGTGACGGGAACAACCGCTATCCAGATACCAAGACGAATTATCATATGCATGCAAGGAAACATTAGTAACAAGACAAGGGAAGATTTCACCTTTGCGCACCCAAAACCTTTTGGAATGCGTCGGTAATGGTCGTGAGGTTATTCTCCTAGGTGAAGGCGTCTTGTTAGATCGATTGCTGCTCCTTGATGATGTCGTCTTGCGCGGTGAACTACCAAGTCTCTTTTCCTTTGAATGATTTGCATTTGATTTCTGAGGAATCACATTTTTGGTAGTCGTTGCAAGAAATGTCTGAGTTGAGCGTTTGGCTCCTGTCTTGCAATATCTCCTTATGTGCCCTGAAATACCACAACGAAAACATACCTTTGAGCTTGACGATCCCGAAGAGAGAGGAGTAGGCTTGTTGTCGTTGTTTGTCGTGAATTCCGGTGTCGGAGGAGGAGATACCGACTGAGGCACAAAAACTGTCCCACTCGAACTTGGACTGTTTCCAGTTTGAGTGTACCCGAGGCCGAACTTGTTTGTTTGACCAAGACCAAGAAGCTTATCCAACTTACTCCTTCCAGAAGAAAATCGCTGTAAGTCATCCTTTAGTTGGAGAATGGTCTTTGTCATTTCCAATTTATCTTGTTGGGCCTCGATGTAGAGCTTTGAGAAGTGATCCGCTTTATCCACCAGTTTTGTATGTTCCTTCTCAAAAAGCTCATTGGACTCTTGAAGGGAAACATTTGCTTTTATCAAATTATCCCTTTCCACTTCAAGATCGGTCGAGAGAGAAGTTACCCTTTTTACTTCTTCTTCGAGATCCTGTAATCTCCCTCTCAACCCCTTGTTTTGTTTAGCCAGTTTCTTTGAATCCCGTAAAAGTCTATGGTAGGCTAAAACAAAATCTTCACCTTCAGAGTTACTTGATTCATCATCCGTTACAGTTTTTTCAACCCGGGAGGAGTTGGACAATGAATCTGAAGTACTTGCCATTAAGCACATGAAGGGTGAAGATGTGGACGCGTGGAATGCCGTTGCGCTCTCTTCTTCATCACTTGAGGATGACTCATTTGACGTTGAGTTGTCATCCCAGGTGACGACCTGCATCGCTTTCTTCTTCGACGGATTCTTAGTAGGACACTCTGTTGAGATATGGCCGTATCCTCGGCACTTGAAGCATTGGACTTGTCCTTCTGAACTTTTCTTATCCTTTGAAAGGTTCTCTTGCTTTCTTGACTTGTAACTTGAAATACCCTTGCCTTTCTTCGACTTTTCGAAGGATGGAGTTTTACTTGAATTACCCCTTCGAAAGTTGCGGCGAAACTTCCTTGTCAAGAGAGCGAGCTGCTTCTCAAATTCCTCCATAGATAGGTTTTCGTCATCGTCTGAGGAGGATGAATCCGTGTCTTCTTCCTTTGTTGTTTTCAAAGCATAACCTAAAGACTTAGAAGAGGATGCTTTTCCCGAAGAATAGTTAGTAGTAAATGTCATTTCATAAGTTTGTAATGAACCAACTAGTTCTTCTACACGCATTTCGTCCGGGTGTTTAATAGTTTCAATGGCTGTAACCTTTGGGCGAAATCGTTCAGGAAGAGTTCTTAAGATCTTTCTTACAACCTTAAATTCTGGAATCTTCTCTCCCAGGTTAGCACATGAGTTTACGATGTCTTGCAATCGTGTATAGTAGTCCATGAAAGATTCATTTTCTGCTATGAAAATAGAGTCAAATCTGCTCGTAAGCATTTGCAGCTTTTGAATCTTCACGAGGTTAGTTCCCTCATGTGTAACCTGAAGAACATCCCAGATTTCTTTCGCAGTCTCACATGCCGAGACGCGAGAGAATTCAGTTTGAGATAAGGCATTAAAAATAGCATTAATTCCCTTGCCATTGTAAGAAGATGAATCTAACTCTTCCTTGGTCCATTTCGACCTAGGTTTGATGGTGCGAACATCAGCAATAATTTCAGTTGGATTAGTCCATCCTAATTCAATTGATTGCCACACCCGTTCGTCGATGGAAATTAAAAAGGCTTTCATCCGTACTCTCCAGTACGCATAATTTGTTCCATCAAAGAATGGGGGTCTGTTGATGTTTCCACCTTCAACCATTGTTTACAACCCTATTCCCGCTCTGATACCACTTGTTGGGTTATATGTAATAATGGATCTAAATAGGGGAAAAAAACACCTAGAGGGGGGTGAATAGGTGTAAACAATAAACACTCAAAAAATCATTGCGCAATTAAAACCCAATGCGGAAATATAAAAGAACACGCAAGATTTTTACGTGGAAAACTCCAAACCGGAGTAAAAAACCACGGGACCGATAACACGGTGAAATCCACTAGAATTAAACACGTACAAGGTGATATACCGTACTCACAGACGACTCAACCTTTTCCATACGCTCCTAGTTGATCTTCTCCGCTCGCTCCACAACGCTTCACGAATCCACGATCTGCGTCCAACACCGAATCCACGGCGTCCAACGTCGAGTCCACGACGTCTGACCGAATCTACGGTCTTCACCCAGTAGCACGCTTCGAATCCACGAACGTACCTCGCTCCGAATCCACGAGAGCGGTTGCACCTTGAATCCACAAGGCCACGCGAGTCCACGCGCCGATTTTGGGGTAAATCGTTGTTTTTTGGGTGGTGATGATCCGCCGAATACTTAGATCAAAGATAGATAGGAAATACCATCTAAGTATTCATTAGTTTGATTCTACTCAAGATGTGAGTATGAAAACCTAGAATCAAACTAATCAATATAGATGAAGAAACATAGGGTAATATCTAATGATTTCCTTTCTTCTCTGTATGTGGATCTTAGGCCGTATAAAAGATATTTTATTATAAAGGCTTATGCGGCTTGACGGCTTGTATGTGGATTAACCCTAGAAAAAGAATCAAAGGGTCTATTTATAGGTTAGAAACTATTGGAAGAAGATAAGGATCAAAAACTGTCCGTTTCTGGAAATTTTTACGACGGCGATCCGGATCGGATTAACTGTGATCCGGATCGTCGTAACGAGTCAGGCAATTCCAGAAAAATAGGGTTCGGGATCCGGATTGAAATGCCCGATCCGGATCGTTCATGTATTCCAGCAAATTCCCATGTTTGGGATCCGGATCGAAATGGCCTTTGATCCGGATCGAATTTGCCAATGAACAAGCACCCTTCGGGATCCGGATTGGACTGTCTGATCCGGATCCTGAACATGTCCTATGTTCAGTTCTTGATTTTTATGCAGTAAAAAATTCTTCCAAGTGTTTCTACACTACAAGAAGTATTCGGATCACCAAAAATCTTTAGTTAAACTTACCTGATCCTTTTGAATTCTTCTTTCTTGAGATTGAGGTATATTATCCAAACTTCATTCATCTTCAATCTTCAAGACTTAACACTTTCACGAAATGCGCCAAAACAAAATCCGTAACAAAACGAACAAACGATCAAACCGAACAAAACCAACGAACGAAAACCATCATACGAACTAACGAACAAACCGAACAAAAGCGAGATAAATATTGCTAACCTAGCTCCGACGGATAAGACAATCCGATCCCGATCTTCGCAGACGGTGGTGTTTCTGGATCTGCTCCCCGGTATTGGCTACGTTTCTGGTCTTAAACGTCGGCACGCATGGCGAGGAAGAAAGAAGAGGAAGCGATCTTTTCTCCAAAATTAGGGTTATACGGCAGTAGGAATATTAAAATCTTTATTAATATTTTATTTAATCTCTTGTACGTACGAATATCCGATAATTAAAAACAACGAGGGATTTTTCACCGACTTCCTTGATAAGCGTGTCAATCCTCCGAAACATCCCATATCTGCTAGCACGGATTCCGATGCACCAATAACGCTTAACAGGTCCCAAGAAATTCCGAACTTATCAATTCAGACCCGCTAACATTGAATCCCTCATTCCAGAAGATCCGTAAGTCAGATTTCCGATCCGATCGCATAGTCGTTCATCGTTCAATGAGCTCTACTACGATACAGTAATCGCAACCCGAAGTCCCATCTGAACTAACAATAAGAAATTTCCACCTAAATCTAGCTTAAAACCAAAAGTCGATATTTAGGAATTAATTAATAATTAAAAAGAAACAGAGTTATTACAATTTAATATGTTAGATTTGATACTAATTTGATCCAATCTTGTTTCTAAGGATTAGGAATGATTTAGGAATATTTTAAAGAGGATATCAACGACGAATTGGAAACTCGGATGACGGTGGAGATCGTTTCCTATTAGAATTAGAGTTTTAGAGTTATATTAACTCTTATGATTCATCTTTTATTTTTTAGAGCTTAATTGAAAAAACCTTAATTGAGATAAAAAAACATTGAGAGCCTCCGTGAGAGAATTTCTTGTAATCCAATTTTACTCCTTATACTTTTGTGTCTTAGATTAATCGAAGAACGCATTGAGCTGGTCTTGCCCGTGGATGTAGGTTGACACATTGTTGGTCGAACCACATAAATCTTGTGTCCTTGTATTCTCTTATTCGTTTTATTTGTTTATTTATTATCTTGGCACTAGATGATTCGGTGCTATTCAATGTGGAGACCGAGACTACCGCAAAAGGGATTTGGGATAAATTGAAAAATCTCTATGAAGAAAAGTCATTGGTGAACAAAATTTTTTTAAGACGACAATTGTACAATCTAATGATGAAGGACGGGGCACCGGTATAAGAACATCTAAGTACATTCAACTCTATCGTGAGCAAGCTTGCTGCCCTAGACGTGAGAATCGATGAAGAAGAAAAGGCAAGTATTTTACTTTGCTCGATGCAGGAAACTTGGGATAATTTGATTATGAACTTGAGCCATGTTGAAACCCTTAAGATGGAGTCGGTTGTTGCATCATTACTTACCAAGGAGATGAGGCGGAAGTCTAGCCAAGGAAGTTCTCCGAGGAAGGCTATGATAGCACGGGGAAGACCTTTTGAGAGGGAGCATGGTGATCGAGGAAAGTCGAGAACAAAATCCAAGAGCAAAAAGAAAGTTAAGTGTTGAAATTATGGAAAGTTGGGACACGTGAAGAAAGATTGTCGGGTTAAAGGAGTTGATGGTAAATCCGATTCAAATATTTTTTAAGGTAATATAGCCAAAGCGGATGCTAAGTCGGCTAGTTCGGAGGACGGAGATGCGTTAGTCGCATTGGATAGATCCGAGCTTATTTTTCATTGGATCTTGGATTCGGGGGCGGCATTCCACATGACTCCCTATAGGGAGTGGTTTCATTCTTATAAGTCACGGGATGGTGGAGTTATCTATTTGGGTGACAACACGGCATGTCCGGTGGTTGGAGTGGGAGACATTCGGATCAAGATGTTTGATGGTGTTATTCGGACGGTTTCTAATGTTCGACATGTTCCTGCACTTCGGAAAAGTCTTCTATCACTTGAAAAATTTTGCGAACAAGAGTTTAAATTCATCGGCGAGAAAGATCACTTGAAGGTATGTCAAGGTTGTTTGGTGTTGATGAAAGGAGAGTAAGTAGGTTGTCTTTATAGATTAGTCGGAGAGACTCAAGTGGGAGAATCGGTTGTTGCAAGCGCAAAGGTGGAGTCTTCAACGGTGTGGCATCGCCGTTTAGGACACATGAGCGAGCGCGGATTGCATTTATTATCCAACCGTGAACTTCTTTCAGGTTACAAGTCTGTGCCATTAGTTTTTTTTGAAGATTGCATCTACGGGAAGCAACAAAGGTTGTCTTTTTCTCTATCACATCAAAGAAGTAAGAAGCATCTCGAGTTGATTCATTCGGATACTTGGGAGTCACCCGATACTTCATTGGGCGGATATTCTTACTTCATTTCATTCATTGATGATTACTTTCGGAAGGCTTGGGTATATATTCTAAAGCGAAAGTCCGATGTATTTGAGACTTTTAAGAAGTTCAAAACTCTTGTGGAGAATGAAAAGGATTTAAAAATTAAGTGCCTACGTTCTGATAACGGAGGGGAGTATTGTTTTAAGAGAATTTGATGAGTTTTGTATTGAGCATGGAATTAAGCGGCATCTCACGGTACCCAGTACACCGCAACAAAACGGTGTAGCGGAGAGGTTAAATAGAACACTCATGGAGAGGGCCCATAGCATGTTGAGTACCTCAAAACTCGACAAGAGATTTTGGGCGGAAGCCGTGAGCACGACTTGTTATTTGATTAATCGAGCACCAACAAAATCACTTGGTTTGGAAATTCCTGAAGAAGTCTAGAGCGGCAAGTCCGTTGATTTCTCCTATCTTAGTGTCTTTGGATGTGATGCTTATGCGTGGATACCGAAGAAGAAAAGGTCAAAATTGAATAAGAACTCTCGGAGGTGTATATTTCTTGGCTATTCGAAAGGTGTTAAGGGGTATCGATTGTGGGACCCTACTACCCACAAAATAGTCGTAAGTCATGACGTTGTCTTCAATGAAGGGTCCTTTCAAGGCACCAAGGAAAAGCAAGATGATGATGCTATGATTCCAATTGAGCTCTTTGAAGCGCGCGATGAGGTGCAAGTTGAGCAAGCATAGCAGGATGATGAAGTGATTGATGATGAACCAGACTTGGAATCTCCGCAATCATCCGAAAATACAAATTCACTGATAGAATCGCCAGCGGATTCCGGGCATCCTAGGAGGGTTATTAGACCTCCTACGAGGTATAATGACTATATTACTTTATTTATTCTTTCTGCTAACCATGTTAGTGCATATGTTGCTTTGGCAGAGGAAGATGAGCCGACTTCGTATAAGGAGGCTTGTGAGTCGACCGATGCTGGGAAGTGGCAATACGTGATGGAGGAGGAGATGAAGTCAATTCGGAAGAACATGACTTTGGAACTTGTTGATTTGCCGAAGGGAAGGAACGCAATTGGATGCCGGTGGGTGTTTAAGGTGAAGAAGGATACAGATGGGAATGTGGAGAGGTTCAAGGCAAGATTGGTGGTGAAGGGATATGCTCAGAAGCTGGGAATCGACTTCGATGAGATCTTCTCACCGGTGGTTCGTCTTACAACTATTCGGGTTGTTTTGGCGATCGGAGCGGTCATGGATTTGGAGGTTGAGCAGATGGGTGTAAAAACAGCATTCTTGCATGGTGACTGGAGGAGGAGATATATATGTCGCAACTGGAAGGCTTTGTCGAAAAAGGTAAGGAGTATTTGGTTTGTTGGTTGAACAAATCGTTGTACGGCTTGAAACATGCGCCAAGGTGTTGGTACAAGCGATTTGATTTCTTCATTATGAGTTTGGACTTTGATAGGCTTGAAGCGGATCATTGTGCATATTTCTGCGATTATAATGATGGGAGCCTCTGTATTTTGTTATTATATGTCGACGACATGATAGCCGCCAGAAATAACAAGGGCCGGATATCTATCTTGAAGACTCAGTTAGCCTGTGAGTTCGATATGAAGGACTTAGGAATTATGAATCAAATACTCGGGATGAAGGTACTACGGGAGAGAAAGAAAAGGAAAGTTTGGCTTTCACAGAAGAGTTATGTGGAAAAGGTTCTGCGGCGCTTTAGCTTGCAGAACGCAAAACCAGTTTCTACCCCGTTTCCTATTCATTTAAAATTGTCGGCCGAGCAATCACCGGGTACGGAAGCAGAAAAGACCGACATGTCTCAGGTACCATATTCATCGGCAGTAGGGAGCCTTATGTTTGCCATGGTGTGCACAAGACCCGACATTGCTCAAGCAATGGGAGTAGTGAGTCAGTATATGGCGAATCCAGATTGTGAACATTGGAATGCAGTGAAGTGGATTCTCAGATATTTGAGAGGAACTGCAGATTTCTCACTCTGTTATGGTTCTGCGGGTTTGGAGTGCGTCGGATAAATGGATGCAGATTTCGCAAGAGATAAAGACAAAATAAAGTCTACCACGGGTTATGTTTTCTCCATGAGCGGTGGTCGCTTTGTCGACGACGGAGGCGGAGTAGTATATAGCAGTGACACATGCTTGTAGGAGGCTATTTGGCTAAAAAGACTTTTAGGAGAATTGAAAGTGAAGCAAGACGTGGTGGGAGTGAATTGTGATAGTCAAAGTGCAATACACTTGGCGAAGAATTCGGCGTTTCACTCTCGGACGAAGCACATTGATATTCGTTATCACTTCGTGAGAGATGTGGTGGATGAGGGTTTTATCTCATTGTTGAAAATTCACACAGATGCGTATCCAGCGAATATTTTAACGAAGCCGGTGACTCGAGAGAAGTTCAATTGGAGCATGACTTCTCTTGATTTTGGAGCTACGTAAGGAGAGTGAAAATTTGGCAAGATCTTCAATTTTATGTTTTATGAAATTCGACACATGTTTTTAAGTGGGAGAATTGTTGGATTATGTAAAACCATGTTTCGAGTCGATATCACGATATTCAACTCCGCGACGGATTGAATATATTAGACTTGATTCTAATTTGATCCAATCCTGTTCCTAAATATTAGGGATGATGTCAAAATATTTTAAAGAGGATATCGACGACAAATTGGAAACTCGGATGGACGGTGAAGATCGTTTCCTATTAGAATTAGTTGTTTAGAGTTATATTAACTCTTGTGATTCATCTTTTATTTTTTAGAGATTTATTGAAAAAACTCTAATTGAGAGGAAAAACGTGGAGGGCATCCCTGAGAGAGTTTCTTGTAATCCAATTTTACTCCTTGTACTTTTATATCTTGGATTAATCGAAGAACGTATTGAGCTGGTCTGGTCCGTGAACATAGGTTGACACATTGTTGGCCGAACCACGTAAATCTTGTGTCCTTATATTATCTTATTCGCTTTATTTATTTAGTTATTATCGTGTTGGTTTTTCACGATCGTTTTCGTCTACTTTCATCTACGAAAAATTCTATTTTTGCTGCACTCGTGTGCTGTGTGGGTTGAGATGTGCTCGGTAATCCCACGACCGGTCCCCTTCATATATTTATATGATTATATCTTAAACACGATAGTGATAAATTTTTGTTGTTGAAATTTAAACTCTACAATATTTTGTATATAAATTATAGATTATATCTGGTAAATTATATTTTAATTTTAAATTAAAAAAATAGTTTTGACACATGATACTCTTGTAAACTAGATGCACGAAAATTTTTTGAGAGGACACTTGTGGCCTCCGATCTTCATGAGGTGACCGAACTCTTTTTGAATGTAAACAAAAGATGAATAAATTTGTTTCTAAATCAATTATCCCTAGTGCAAGTGGCAAAGGACTTGGTGGTTGATATCCGTGATCCGAGTTCGAAGGTTACTTGTTTCACATTTCTAGTTAAGTTTATTTTAAAAATAAACGAAGAGGTAGCAAGCTACCTTCCTCTCAAAAAAAAAAAAAAAAAAGTTGTCTCTAAAGGCAAACAAAATCAGAAGAAAAAAAAAAAGAGTTATTGTATCATCTGTACAACATCACTAACAAGAATTCCACAATGCTATCTTTTGTAAAAAAAAATAAAAAATAATAATTTTACAATGAATGTTATTTATTTGGGTTAATTGCATACGACTTCCTGTAAACATATCGAACAGCAGATATATTTTTATAAAGTTCAACTTTTCATATTTATTCCTTCAAAAGTCCAACGTTATTCATATATATCCCTCCGGTTTATTATCGTTAGTTTACTGTTTATTTTTTAACAGATTATATGTGAAATGACAGTTTTACCCTTTCAAAAATATTCCTCTAAAAAATAATACAGAAATATTTGTAAGGGTAAAAAAATAAATTTACTTCACTAACTAATCAAGATTAAGTATTTAACATATGATTAACTAGGTTTTTCTAACAGAAATAGACAGTAGAAGTATATATTAATAACGTTGGACTTTTGAAGGAATAAATTTGAAAAGTTAAACTTTATAAAAGTATATCTGCTATTCAATATATTTACGTAAACCCGTATGTAATTAATCCTATTTACTATATTGTAACACTAGTTAAAGACCCGCGCTTCGCGGCGGGCGAATAAATTTACACTAAATTAATATTAATAACTAATAAATAATAAGCAATAAATAAAAAGATATTTATAAAGATAAAGAAATGTTATATATTATAAGCAAAAAGGAGTACAAAAGTACAATTACTACATATATTAATTGTTCATTAACTAATAACATCATTTCAACATTTCAAGTACCTGGATTAAAGAAAGTACAATGACTACATATAGTAATTATTCATTAACAAAAGATTAATTATTTCTTGCTAGTTGATGGCACGTCATCTTCTGCGTGCCTGCAATGTCAACATACGGAAAGTTAACTAAAAATAAAAGATTTCACGATGAAAAGATAAGTAAAAGGGAGGTTCGCTGAACAAAATTACCTAAAACGTTTTTTGCCTGAAGCTAATTCAGCAACATTTGTAGACAAACTGATAAAAGCCAACATAGTACATTAGTAATTGGAACATGGTATTTCATTCATGGAAGATCATGTAGAAAGAAAAAGAAATTAGCTATACCTAGAACGTGACATTGCCGAGGGAGATATTTCTCCAAATATGTCATTCTGAGTATGTGCGGAAGGAGTTAGAACTATCTGTTCTTCGATTTCAGGTTGATCTTTTTGGTATGACTGGTTTTGGTTTTTTGTTGGAACTTTGGAGGAGAAACACTTACTGACCTTAAATGATCTAATGCCCATGCCTAACTTGTAAGTATCGATCGTAACTTGAAAAATATGCTTCTCGCCGATTAAATTTTTAATAGCTAAAGGGAGAGTAAATCGGTCAGACTCATCAGCAGTAGCAAGCTTTTGGGCAGGTATATGGATTAGATCCTGCGCAACTCTCCCAAATATAGTGAAGTCGGCATCACCAGTCTCATCGCCAACAGTTGCATCCAATTTGTACCTGTTATTTTTAAATTTCAGTGTAATATGTGAAATACAAGAGTTTCAAAATATGAGATTAAAATAAGTAATTTTATCCAATCAACTCACCATGGCATAGGGGGTTCATCATTTTTTCCACAATGCTCACAGCAAAATTCTTCTCCATAACTTTTAATTGCTGCTCTGGATCCACGACAGGCTTTATACCACCAACCATATGAGCAGTCTATTGATTTCAATGTCACATCGCATGTAAACTTTGTATTCTGGAGGAGTATAAAAAATATATTTTCAAGTTGTCACGAAATTCTAAATAATAATGTAGTAGTCAGAAAAGATTTGTAACCTGAATTTTGGATTGCTCTAGACTCATCAGGTCGCATATTTTTTTTCTATTAAGCTGCATTTCTTCTAAAGGACTAATAGTCGGTTGCTGTGTGTTTGCAGATCGATTAATACGATCAATTGGTTGCTGGATTCTGGTAATGAGTTTTGTCGATTAGAAACTATTTACCTGAGTATAATTGAATGTAAATTACAAAGATTATTCATACCTGTGCTGAAAATCGAGAACTTCCGGAATCTGTAATTCAATGTATAACTTCGAGGCGGAAGATGTAGAGAGGTATATTTGATCTGGAAATTGTAGTTTGTAATTTTGTTCTTTTTCATTAGTCAGGAAAATAATAGAATATGAACATTTTAGAAACTTCAGAGTATAGTAGTACCCTGATATGTTCGAACAGTCATAGCAGCGAGGACGACGACGACAGGACCGTTGGCATCTATTTCGAATATCAAACTTTCATCGATTTCAACAGCAAAATTATCCCATAATGTGATAGACAACTTGTTTTTCCTATATAAGAATAAAAGAAAGGAAATAAATGATAGGAAAGAGTAATAAGAGAAATAAATTATTTGTTTAATCATTACGTACTGTAAGTCTTCTATCTCCATTTTTCTAATTGGTGTTTGTGCTTGTCCGACGTATGTGTATCCAATAGAACCGAAAGAAACAATACGACCAAGTACATCTGGTAGAAGTGAAATGCTTAATTTCTTAATGTACAGGGTCAAAACATAACAGGAAACAAAAAATGATGAACAAATAATATCACCTGAGAGACAGCTGTCGTTATTTCTCCTATTGTGAATGTAGTCAAAACTAACAAATTTGAAGCTGTATAAAGGCATTGAGTCAATGTCCTCTGTGATTTGAACTACTTTCGTCCACTTACCAATCATGACCATATATTCTTCGTCGACAACCTTGAATTTTTTACTCGGGATAACAGTAAAGTTTTCAATGAAGTATACACTTCCTTCTTGTAATGATTGCCTAAATTGTATAGCATCTTGTTTGCGTATGGTTGCTTGAACTGAATCTCCCTGAAGGGAAACGGAAGAAATATATTCCAGGAAATAACCATAATATGAAAGAACAATTTGAAAGTATTACAATACTTCACTTTTTCATCAATAAGAAGGCAGTCCAAACTCAGGATTTGTTCGCGCATAGTCGGTATTTTTGCATCCCACATTCTTCCGATCCTTACTTTAATTTTACGACACCGTTGTTTTAGGGATAGCTGAGATAAAAAAATGTAGTCCATAGGAATCCTGCTATCTTGATTTCTAGCACAAGACAATAAGAAAAGAAATGTCAATTTAAACCATACTTGAGTGTATTAGAAAAAGAGGGGAAAAAAATTGATGGCACACATTGTAGTGTTATGAAGTACTTCTAGCAAATAGGGAAGGCAACATTAACTAAACCATTATCCGATGGCAAGTCTTCAAAAATTTCACGGTACACAATGTTCCTGGTACATCCTTTAGGTTCATTTTCGTTGTTCTCAATCAAAATTCGTAGACCTTCTCGTGAAGTAACACGCGAAACAGCGACGTAAAGTTGGCCATGTGAGAAAACCGGACGCGGCAAGTAAATACCTACCCGTTGTAATGTCTGTCCCTGACTTTTGTTTATCGTCATTGCATAACATAAACGAATTGGAAATTGTCTCCTTTTAAATGTAAATGGCCATTTTGTCTCAACGACATGCATTATAATGCGAGGAATATAAACCTTTGCACCAATGTTGCTCCCGGTAAAAATTTCTACTTCAATAATCCTTGAGGCTATTTGAGTAACAATTAGTCGTGTTCCATTACATAAGCCTGCACTTTGATTAATATTCCGCAGTAACATTATAGGTGCGCCGACCTTCAATTTTAGCTCATGATGTGGAAGCCCATTAAACTTCAATGAATTTAGAAATTCAGTAGGGTAAAGAACGTTGTTCTCATCCGCATTTGCCGAAGTATTACATATTGAGTCACAGCTTAAATATATCTTTTCTTCACCGGGAATTAAAGATAGTACATATGCGTTGAGTACATCAGCTGTTTCATTTATAGGAGTAATAATAGCCCTATCCTTCAAATATGCAGGACAATTGAACTTTCTATCAATATCGTCGTATATCATTGAAACAATAGTTTGCACTCCATTCACAGCAGCATGTATATTTATGTCATCTGGAATTTTGATCCAAGTTGCTTCATCTTCTCCCTCAACCTCTACTGTTTCTAATTTTCCATCACCAAGGTCAAGTATCCACTCTGCAAATTCAATCATTAACCTTCTTGTTGAATTACTTATTGAATTTTGTCGAAGTCTTATATTGGTTTTTAAACGAAAAACTTTGCACTCATTCCATATATACGACTTTGTGAGTGATGCACTAATTATATCTTGCCTTGTTCCTCCAGTAACAACAGGAAGTATTTGTCTAAAATCTCCACCGAGCAGAACTGTCTTACCGCCGAAGAGTTTCTCACCCTCAGCAGACTCCTCTACCTGTACAATATCCTTCATTGATCTGTCTAAAGCTTCGAAACAATTTCTATGGTTCATTGGAGCTTCATCCCAAACAATCAAGCTAGCGTGTGTGAGCAAATCTGCAAGTTGGCTCCCTCGCTTGATCTCGCATGTCGAGAAATCATCAATTTTAATTGGTATTTTAAATCTTGAGTGCGCTGTTCGACCTCCTGGTAGAAGAAGCGATGCTATTCCAGATGAAGCAACAGCTAATACTATCTTTCCTTCAGAACGGACTTTTGAAATAATTGTTTGCCAAAGATAGGTTTTACCTGTTCCTCCATGGCCATAAACAAATATAACATCTCCTTTATTTCCGTAGATAGAAGCTAAAACAGCATAGTAGACTATTTTTTGCTCATCATTCAGACCCTCGAACAAAGTTATATGTTCTTGTCGAAGTTTTCCGACATCATAATCCAATTCTTCTCTCAATAATCTATTGCCCATCTCATCCATAATTGATCTATTAGGAATTGGAAGTTTATATTGTGAAAGAGAGCTACCATTTTTATTGAACAAAATTTCCAATTCAAATAAAATCTGATTTTGAAGTTCAATTTCTGGCATTTGAAGATGGCGGAGGCCCATTATTTCGCGAAAACGATAGACAATGTCGTCAGACAGCAATTCCCAATAATCTGTCCATAATTTTCCAGGATCGGATACCTCGCAATACATTATTAGAGTTACAAAAAGTTGTCTCAACTCTCTGGAAGTTGACCAATGTGCGGCTTCTTCTAACGCCTCATACCATTCAGTGTCATTACCTAGAAGACCTAAGGCAGTACACGCAGACCGAAAAGTTTCATGGACAACACCAGCAATCGTTCTGATTTCTCTATAATTTTTTGGGCCTCTTACTATATTCAGGAGCATTCTCAAAAATAAAGTTCACCAGAATTCGGATGAATATAAACTATGCGACCAATACGATTTCCACGTTTTCTTCTTGTTCATATTTTATCTGTTGAATGCCATACCCATTCAGAAGGAAATTCTGCATATGTAAGACGTCGTGCATCGTCATAGATAGCATTTGCGGCCATCCATTCAGTGAACATTGTTTTCTCAGAACCATCTCTATTTAGAACATGTATTAAATTTTCATTCTCGTGAAATGTAATACTGTTCATAAGTGGTAAATGGACAGTTAATCGCTCAACAGTTGGTTCTCTAAAATGTATGTCAAATTGGAACAGTCGCCAAACAGCTTCATATGCTGATAAATATCGACAATCTAAGTATCTTTTAACCTCATCAATATTCCTTGGCTGTTGCTCTGAACTGACATTTTCCGTTGGTAAGTTATCTTCAATTATAGCTCTAGTTCTATCCGGACCTTTGTTCACATACTTGAACAGATATTTAATCATTCTTGATTTATTACACCATTCCACATTAATGTGAGCTTGATATTTAACGACCAGCCGCAAATTATGCGGGACAACAAATCTATTGTCAAGTTCGATTCCATTTTTAATAACGTATCTATGATTATTCCGTCGCTTGTATACAGCAAAACCACTTTCATCAATGAAGGTCTCATCTTTGAAATCCTTTGGAAAATGTTTGGAGCAGTGACCTTTCCCCATGCATGGTGCTCTAGGATTTGCTAGCCCGCAAGGGCCATGTATCATAAACTTTCCAATAGATGCATAGGCAACCGGATCGGTTTCCATACATGGTATTTCTGCTGTTATAATTGAATCTATATCAACATTTGTTGGATACTTATGAGCTGCATGCAACCAGAGTAAGATGTGTACATGTGGCAGGCCTCTTTTTTGGAATTCCACAGTGTAAAGCTCTGTTGGAAAACAGGAGGAAATAGCAAACATATTGTTCAGCTTTTTCTTCTTCTTCCATTTTCACATTAACTCCAAGAATAAATATGGAAGGAAAGAACATTGGAGGAAAAAAAAAAATAGAACTGATAAATAAACACGCACCGGCCACAGATTTCCCGAAATATTCTCCATTTTTAAGATCTGACATTAATGAATGCAGCTTTAACTTAAAGACCCTGCTAACAATATCAGGTCGATCCTCAGGTCTCTGACCAGGTATATGCTGCAAAGCATTATGTATTTCCGGCCACTGTGCATTACATGTAAACGTAATGAATAAATCAGGATGTCCATGATGTTTACAAATCGCAATGGCATCCTGATAATTTTGGAACATATAACGTGGACCAGCTGTAAAACTTGATGGTAATACAATCCTTTTACCAATGCTATTACTATCTGTGTCACCCGAAAGAACAGCATCTCTAACACCCTTGTAAATTTCAGTTCTCAAAGTGCCCTGATTCTTTCTGATGTAATCAAGTCTTTCTTCCTCAACACAGGAAAAAGCATCTACTATGTATTGCTGAAAAAGTTTCCCGCCTCGAACTAAAGTATTACCTTCTGCTTTTCTTATCTGTATTCTGTAAGCATAGAACTCTCGCATGGTCACACATTGTCTGGACACTATTGTTCTGCTCGATCTTTCAGTATACCTGATTCGGATTCTAAAACCATCTTCACCATATGGAAATAGGATTGGATATTGCATAGCCATGAAGGAAGGATGTAAGTCACTAATACGCTTTAAACCATTAGTTCTATGCTCAACAATAATGTCGCGTTGCCGATCTACACTTCCCAAGTCACCAACTATTAGACCAGCGATTTCTGTCACGCCCCGGAACCCGGGCTTGCCAACAGATCCGCCGTGTACACGGGATTTCCCGAGTACACGAAGCGCTGGTAACCTGCTCCGATATAATATGAACAATAAAGGAGCATAATACAGAGCTGAAATAGAAGAACCACATAGTATCTCAGACTGGAACTAAAAATAAACTGTAATATGTACAATAATCTCCCAGCTCACCAAAATAATACAACCAGCCGGCGAAAGCCAGACTAAAAATAAAAGGAGAATATCATAGTCTGAGTGAAGGGTACAACGTCTATCTACAGTTCTCAGTCTCCCAGGAGATCTATCTACTCAGCGATCCCCTTACCTTTATCAGCCGCTGATAGCCTAGCAGCTCCCGCAGACGACTCTGCAAAATAAAGAAGAAGAAAGAAACAGAAAAGAATAATGGGGGTGAGAACTACCAGATAAACCAGTAGCCTCCCCTAGTGGGCAAAACCTCAACTCTGATGCACCCACTAGGATTACTAGAGGCCAGAAAGGAAAAAGTGGTAAAGCTGTAAGCAGAACTGCTGAATAAAGGGGAAACCACCACTAGCATGCCTCTAAATGCAGTGCCAAAAGGAATGACTGTATGTATGCATCAGTATCTAACATGCCTGCCTGAATAAACCCAATCTTATGCCACCAGTAAAACTGGTACTGCCTGCTGCGCCTTGCCTGCCCAAATCGGGTATGCTGGCCAATGCATAACACCGATAGGGAATGAGAGTCTCAAGGACTCAAGCCTGCCTGTAACACACTCCGGAGTGGCACTCGAGGGGAGCGACCCACACGAGTAAAAGTACCTCAGTAATAAGTATCATAAGTGTCGTAAACAGCAGGACTGGATCATGACTATGATCAAAGTGGAAAAAGCCATCCACTAAGAAACCCTGATATGATGCCATAGTACTCAATAAGTGGGAAAAACCATCCACTAAAGAAAAGCCCGATCCCCTGCTGATGCCAAAAATAAACCAGACTCAACCCCATTCTGATGCAAGGATAAACATCTGGCCGACCGCCTACAGTCCGCGGTCACCGCAACACCCCACAAGTTTATAATCTAACATAACCTTGGCTATACTATTCCAAACCCCTGCTCATATTCGAGCGACAAGCAACTGAAAGCAAAAGAGAGCAATAAAACATGTCAAGTCTTAATATGATAGTGTAGCAATAAATAGTGGCCCTACCTGATGTCCGGGCATGCCTGCAACTGTCTTTATTTTAAAAGTTGTAAAATAGTGTCAAAGATTTAAAAAGATTGATTTACTGAGTAAAAGTCATTTGCATGCGAGATTATAGCCTTTGTCTCAATCACAGTGTCCCAATATAAGTCATCATATCATCTGTGGAATTATATTAAATTTTAGGAGAGTTTGTCCCAGCGGTTCTCATCAATTGTCCTGTTAGTAGTCCTGTTAGTAGTCCTGTTAGTAGTCCCAATAGTTCTCATCAATTTAGTTTGTCCCAATTGTTCTCATCAATTGTCATATTAGTTTGTCCCAATTGTTCTCATCAATTAAATTTTAAGGGAGTTCCAGTAATCCCAGTGAGCTTGTCAAAAATGAGGTAAGCAACAACCGCCCACCTTGACAGCTTAAATCACACCCAGAAAGTCTCCTGGCTGTCCACAGTCCCCTAGAACTGTTGTCTGCCGAAAATGGTGCCCTACAGCAACACACATTGCACAGGGTGTAACTATAGTATTCATAAAAATACAGCTTTTGCTGTTTTTCAAATAGCACGAAAAGAGAGGAGTTTTTCACCTCTGTATAGTGCTCAGAAAAATCCAGAAAAATTACGGTTGCGTTCCTCGCGAAGAGTAGATCAAAATCGACTCTTTAAACGCCTCGATCTGATGCTCCTACGCCAAGATAAAAATCGGAGAAGTTGACACTGTCCAGAAATTTCCACAGCAAAAAGGGGGGTCAAAGAGACCTCGGGAAACGTGCCAAAAGTACGAAATGGAGCAAAGTGATCAACACGGAAATCGAAGCCTTACCTCTTAGGAACGCGCTGTCGCAAAAATCGTCCAAAAATTCCTCCTGGTTAGCCCACAGGGAATTTTCGACGGAACTGCGACGGGAAATGGGCCGAAAAAGAAAACCGTCGCAGTGCGCCGCGTCGCAGATAACTCACTAACTGTAACTCCAAAAATTCTGAGATTTGGAGGAGAGAGAGAAGAGAGAGAGAGGAAGAAATTTCGTAGAGGGCACATGCCCTGATTCTCACTCTAAGGCCCGCAAATCGAGGTGGGAATGAGAGGGGGTGGGGATTGCTATTTATAATGGGCTGGGGCTCCACACAGGATCAGATCCGAACAGGGAACACCGAAACGGGCCAACCAAAACGCGCCACGTGTCCACAAAACAGGGAACAGCCGGTGCAAGGGCCACTCAGAAGCTGCCACGTGTCCACGTGGTGCACGGGCCCGGTCCCCGCGCCGGGTCTTCCGGAAGATGTCAGCCAATAGGATTTTGCCACGTGTCACAGTCCCCGTGGGCTTCTAGAAGCCGGCCAGCCAATGGGAAGCTGCCACGTGGCAGATGCAGGGTTCGGTGCTCCCGGTGCACGCCAGGCCCATGGACCGCGCACCCGAGCCCCCCGCCCGCGCCTGCGCCGCCGCCCTCTGCCGCTGTGCCGCCGCTGCGCCGCCGCCCGCCGCCGTGCGCCGCCGCCCGCCGCCGCTTGCCGGTCGCCGGAACAGTAATTCCGGCGGCCGGAGTTACTGTTCCGGCGTGAACAGTAATTTTGCGCCGAAAAAATAAAGTAAATATACCATTTCGATCGTTTTCGCGCGCTGAGTCCAAATCCGCTGTCCATTTTGCCAAATTCTCATCCGAAATTTTGCCGAAAGCTCCCGGAAAATTCCATTTGCTCCGATTTTCGCGCAGAGTCTATATTAAATGTCCAATTTCGATTCTACAAGCTCTGCTTCACCGAATAAGCTCCCTACAGTCACTGTTTAATGTTGCACAGTTCCTGCGGGAGTCCGGATCATCACATCCTCCCCCACTAAAAGAGTTTCGTCCTCGAAACGAGACTAAACAATAATCCTGAGTCCGATGTCTCGAATAAGTAGGGGTGAGCATCCCTCATCTCCGACTCGAGCTCCCATGTAGCCTCGCGCTCGTCATGATTGCTCCATTGGATCTTCACATAGGGAATGGCCCGACTGCGTAATTCTTTCACCTCTCGATCCAGAACTCGCAGTGGGCGCTCTTCATACCTCAAATCCTCGCTGATCTCAAGTGGTGTGAAGTCGATGACGTGTGATGGGTCGAAGATATACTTTCTTAAAGTAGAAACATGAAATACATCATGGACACCAGCAAGCCTTGGAGGAAGTGCGAGTCGGTAGGCAACTGGCCCGATACGCCCCAATACCTCAAAGGGTCCAATGTATCGGGGGCTAAGTTTCCCACGAATGCCGAACCTCCTGATTCCTTTGGACGGCGAGACTTTCAGGAATACATGATCTCCAACTTGAAATTCTAGGTCTCGTCGCCGAACATCGGCATAGCTCCTCTGTCGGCTTTGGGCGGTCTGAAGATGCTTTCGAATCACCCGGACCTTCTCTTCTGCCTCTATCAAGACATCTGGTCCCAAGGTCCGCCTCTCGCCTACGTCACTCCAATAAAGTGGTGATCGACACTTGCGTCCATACAATGCTTCAAACGGAGCCATCTGAATGCTCGCTTGAAAGCTATTGTTGTACGCGAATTCAGCCAAAGATAAATGCCGAATCCACCCTCCGCCGAAATCCAGGACGCAAGCCCTCAACATGTCCTCCAGGATTTGTATCGTCCGCTCCGATTGCCCATCAGTCTGCGGATGAAAAGCTGTACTGAACCTGAGTTCAGTCCCCAAGGCTGTTTGCAAACTCTTCCAGAAATGCGAAACAAACCTCGGGTCTCTATCTGATACTATGGAGGCTGGTACTCCATGTAATCTTACTATCTCATCAAGATATAACTGGGCTAGTCGCTCAAGTGGCCACGTAGTCTGCATGGGCAGAAAGTGCGCCGACTTGGTAAGTCGATCTACAACTACCCAGATAGCGTCTGCTCCTCCCTGTGCCTTTGGCAATCCGACCACGAAATCCATCGTAATGTGGTCCCATTTCCACTCGGGAATTGGGAGACTTTGTAACTTGCCAGCTGGCACTCGATGCTCAGCTTTCACCTGCTGACAAGTTAAACACTGAGCCACAAATCTCCCAATATCCCTCTTCATGCCTTTCCACCAGAAGTGTGCCTTGAGGTCCTTATACATCTTAGTCCCACCAGGATGTAGGGTATAAGGTGTATAATGGGCCTCTCGCAATATCTGCTCTCTGATCTCCGCATCTATTGGCACACATGCTCGGTCTCTGTACCTTAGTACTCCCGAGGCATCTATTGTAAAGTCCCCTGACTGATCACTCGGAATTTGATCTCTAATCCTGGTCAAGTGGGGGTCCTCACTCTGTTTCTCCCTGATCCTGTCTAGCAGAGTGGGCTGTAAGACTAAAGATGTCAACCTAGCAGAGACCCCAGGGGACACAACCTCTATCTTGAGCCGTCTCATTTCCTCTAATAACGGTGCCTGGTCTGTGATTAACATAGACAAACTTTGCACCGCCCTCCTACTCAAGGCATCAGCGACCACATTAGCCTTGCCTGGGTGGTAGAGAATATCTACATCATAATCCTTTAATAGCTCTAACCACCTACGTTGCCTCAAATTCAGCTCCTTTTGCGTGAACAGGTACTTTAGGCTCTTGTGGTCGGTGTAGATTTCACAATGTTCCCCATACAGATAATGGCGCCAGAGCTTTAGTGCAAACACTACAGCTGCAAGCTCCAAGTCATGGGTAGGGTAATTTTTCTCATATTCTTTGAGTTGTCTAGATGCATAAGCAATTACCCTCCCTTCCTGCATCAACACACAACCAAGTCCGCTGTGTGATGCATCACTGTAGATCACATATCCTTTTCCCATAACAGGGAGGGAAAGGATAGGGGCGGTCATCAGTCTATTCTTCAGCTCCTCAAAGCTCTTTTGACAGTCCTCACTCCAGATAAACTTCACTCCCTTACGCGTCAAGCGAGTGAGGGGTGTGGAGAGCTTCGCAAAGCCTTCCACAAACCGACGGTAATACCCAGCTAAACCCATAAAGCTACGTACCTCAGAAAACGTCGTCGGTCGGGGCCAATCACGGACTGCCTCAATCTTCGCTGGGTCCACTCCCACACCTGCAGCGGAAATTACATGGCCCAAGAAGACTACCTCCCGAAGCCAAAATTCGCACTTTACCAGCTTGGCAAACAACTTCTTCTCTCGTAGAAGTTGCAGCACAATCCTCAAGTGCTCCTCATGCTCCGCATCACTTCGGGAGTAGACCAAGATATCATCAATGAACACTACCACGAACCGGTCTAAGTAAGGTCGGAAGATCCGGTTCATTAAATCCATGAATGCGGCAGGGGCATTAGTTAGCCCAAAAGGCATAACTGTGAATTCATAATGCCCATACCGTGATCTAAATGCCGTTTTCGGAATATCCTCGGCCTTTACTTTCAACTGGTGGTAACCGGATTGTAGATCTATCTTAGAGAAGACACAAGACCCTTGCAGCTGATCAAAAAGATCATCGATGCGCGGCAAAGGGTACTTGTTCTTGATGGTCACTTTATTTAATTCCCTATAGTCCACACACAATCGAAGTGACCCATCCTTCTTTTTCACGAATAGCACCGGCGCTCCCCAAGGCGACACACTCGGCCTAATAAAGCCCTTATCCATTAAATCCTGAAGTTGCGCCTTAAGCTCTCGCAACTCAGCCGGTGCCATCCGGTAAGGAGCCTTAGAGATTGGCGCAGTTCCTGGGACTACGTCAATCACGAACTCAATTTCCCTATCGGGTGGCATGCTAGTCAGCTCAGGGGGAAAAACATCCGGGAACTCGCGGGCAATAGGGATATCCCCGAGTCCCGGCGCCGCCGTAGGCCCTTCAACAACACTAGCCAAAAAGGCTACACATCCTCGATGGATCATCTGCCTCGCTCGGGAAGTCGAAACCATAGAGGCAAAGAAAGCACTCTGACATCCCCGGTATACCAACATTTCCTGGTCTGGCTCTCTAAAAGTGACGGTCCTTGCGGCGCAATCAATGGTCGCAAAATACCGAGCCAGCCAGTCCATCCCGAGGACCACATCGAAGTCCTTTAATTGTCTCAGGACCAACAGGTCTGCTGGCATAATCCAGGACTCGATTTGCATCGGGCAGGACCAACAACACTCCTCCACGTGCAAAGTGTGATCGGGAATCTGAACCTCTCGTGCACGTGGTAGAAGTCCTACCTTTAACCCATGTAATGATGCAAATGATCTACTGATAAAAGAATGCGATGCTCCAGTATCAAATAATGTACGAGTCCTAATGCCAGAAAGTAGGGTGATACCTGCCACCATGTGATCTGCGGCTGAAGAGTCCTCTACCTGCGCCGCATACACCCGCCCACTTTGAGCTGGAGGGCGGTACTCCGTGGGATGGGAAGAAGATGGCCTGCCTGCTGGAGCATATGGCCGCTGAGCCGTCGACCGCTGTTGAGATGAAGATGGAGCAGATGCTGAAGAAGGAGCCGTCGATGGCGCAAAAGGGCAAGTAGCTCGGACGTGGCCAGACTGTCCACATCTATAGCAGCGACCCCACCGCTGGTCGCAGGTGTTGGAAAAGTGCTGACCTCCACAGAAAATACAATTGCTGGGGGCCCGTGGTTGTCGTGACTGCTGTTGTTGCTGAGGCTGTCGCTGCGACCCACGCTGCGACGGCTGGGATCTCTGCTGCTGCTGCTGCCGCTGCTGGGGCCTCTGGGGTCCACCAGGCCCTCGCCGCTTCCGACCGTCCTTGGCCGGAAAACTGAGGCGGTGGCGGTCGGGGCGGCCTCCAGGAACTGGCCTGTCTCCCGTCGTCCTGCGCTGGTCGCTTTCTGTCTGCGCCTTGAGCGACCAGGCCCCCACGTCTGGCGACGACGTGGTCTCCTCTCTCAACCCACTGGGCATGCTCTGCTGCCTCCTCCAAGGTTTGTAGTCTCTGGGCATGCACCAGAGTATAGATCTCTGGGCGCAGGCCCGACTCAAAGAGCTCCACCTGGTGCGGTCCGTCCCTGGCGACGTAAGGTACGCAGTTGAGTAACCGCGTGAACTCCTGAAAGTAGTCCAATGCTGTCCGTTCGCCTTGCTGAAGATTCTTCAGATCATCTTCCAGCTTTTTCTTCATACTCGTGGAAAAGTACGTATCCAGAATCATCCTCTTGAACTCTGACCAGGGTAGCTGTCGAGTGATCTGGAACTCCAGAGGCTCCACCCGACGCCACCATGCATCAGCGTCCCCGTCTAAGCAGTGTACAGCCATATGTACCCTGTACTTCTGGTCAATGAAAAAGTCCCGAAATAACTTCTCCATTGACGAAAGCCAAGTCCCGATCTCCCACGGCTGGGTATTCCGCCCTGAAAACCTGGGCGGTCCCCGCTTACAGAATTGAGTAAGTTTGTCAGCAATCTCCTGCTCTTCCGCAGGAGTCAAAGGCCGGATTGCTCCCTGAGCAACAGGGGATGCCGTGGTCACCGGTCCAACTGGGGAAGCCACAGCAGGGGAGGGTGGTACGGGAGAACTCTCAGGGGGTGCAACAACAGGCTGCGCCCTCTGTTCTAACATCTGCGTCAGCCGACCCATAGCCTCCTCCTGACGCTGCACGGCCTCTGCCATCTGGGCCATCTGAGCCTGAAGCTCCTGCACCTCACTCTGCTGGCCCTGCTCGGACTCCTCCGGCTCGGGCTCAGGGGATTCAGGCTGAGAACGCGTCAACATTCTACGTCGCGGAGGCATCCTATCACAAGAAACCACACTCAGTATCATATCCCCACACGACCCAATCTAGCGAAAGTCAAAGACATCCCCATATTTCGGTGACTTTATGTTGTCTGCAGCCAACATAACGGTTCACCAGAAATTAGGCATGTCGATCTCTCTTCTCTCACTGGAAGAGTCAAACAATAAATCAACGACTTTCGCAAATATCACGTCTCTCGTACCCTATCATCCTAGGGTCTGCCAAAAGCCTAGGGTTTTCTAAGTCCCAACTGACCTATCCCTAAGCTCTGATACCAACTTAATCTGTCACGCCCCGGAACCCGGGCTTGCCAACAGATCCGCCGTGTACACGGGATTTCCCGAGTACACGAAGCGCTGGTAACCTGCTCCGATATAATATGAACAATAAAGGAGCATAATACAGAGCTGAAATAGAAGAACCACATAGTATCTCAGACTGGAACTAAAAATAAACTGTAATATGTACAATAATCTCCCAGCTCACCAAAATAATACAACCAGCCGGCGAAAGCCAGACTAAAAATAAAAGGAGAATATCATAGTCTGAGTGAAGGGTACAACGTCTATCTACAGTTCTCAGTCTCCCAGGAGATCTATCTACTCAGCGATCCCCTTACCTTTATCAGCCGCTGATAGCCTAGCAGCTCCCGCAGACGACTCTGCAAAATAAAGAAGAAGAAAGAAACAGAAAAGAATAATGGGGGTGAGAACTACCAGATAAACCAGTAGCCTCCCCTAGTGGGCAAAACCTCAACTCTGATGCACCCACTAGGATTACTAGAGGCCAGAAAGGAAAAAGTGGTAAAGCTGTAAGCAGAACTGCTGAATAAAGGGGAAACCACCACTAGCATGCCTCTAAATGCAGTGCCAAAAGGAATGACTGTATGTATGCATCAGTATCTAACATGCCTGCCTGAATAAACCCAATCTTATGCCACCAGTAAAACTGGTACTGCCTGCTGCGCCTTGCCTGCCCAAATCGGGTATGCTGGCCAATGCATAACACCGATAGGGAATGAGAGTCTCAAGGACTCAAGCCTGCCTGTAACACACTCCGGAGTGGCACTCGAGGGGAGCGACCCACACGAGTAAAAGTACCTCAGTAATAAGTATCATAAGTGTCGTAAACAGCAGGACTGGATCATGACTATGATCAAAGTGGAAAAAGCCATCCACTAAGAAACCCTGATATGATGCCATAGTACTCAATAAGTGGGAAAAACCATCCACTAAAGAAAAGCCCGATCCCCTGCTGATGCCAAAAATAAACCAGACTCAACCCCATTCTGATGCAAGGATAAACATCTGGCCGACCGCCTACAGTCCGCGGTCACCGCAACACCCCACAAGTTTATAATCTAACATAACCTTGGCTATACTATTCCAAACCCCTGCTCATATTCGAGCGACAAGCAACTGAAAGCAAAAGAGAGCAATAAAACATGTCAAGTCTTAATATGATAGTGTAGCAATAAATAGTGGCCCTACCTGATGTCCGGGCATGCCTGCAACTGTCTTTATTTTAAAAGTTGTAAAATAGTGTCAAAGATTTAAAAAGATTGATTTACTGAGTAAAAGTCATTTGCATGCGAGATTATAGCCTTTGTCTCAATCACAGTGTCCCAATATAAGTCATCATATCATCTGTGGAATTATATTAAATTTTAGGAGAGTTTGTCCCAGCGGTTCTCATCAATTGTCCTGTTAGTAGTCCTGTTAGTAGTCCTGTTAGTAGTCCCAATAGTTCTCATCAATTTAGTTTGTCCCAATTGTTCTCATCAATTGTCATATTAGTTTGTCCCAATTGTTCTCATCAATTAAATTTTAAGGGAGTTCCAGTAATCCCAGTGAGCTTGTCAAAAATGAGGTAAGCAACAACCGCCCACCTTGACAGCTTAAATCACACCCAGAAAGTCTCCTGGCTGTCCACAGTCCCCTAGAACTGTTGTCTGCCGAAAATGGTGCCCTACAGCAACACACATTGCACAGGGTGTAACTATAGTATTCATAAAAATACAGCTTTTGCTGTTTTTCAAATAGCACGAAAAGAGAGGAGTTTTTCACCTCTGTATAGTGCTCAGAAAAATCCAGAAAAATTACGGTTGCGTTCCTCGCGAAGAGTAGATCAAAATCGACTCTTTAAACGCCTCGATCTGATGCTCCTACGCCAAGATAAAAATCGGAGAAGTTGACACTGTCCAGAAATTTCCACAGCAAAAAGGGGGGTCAAAGAGACCTCGGGAAACGTGCCAAAAGTACGAAATGGAGCAAAGTGATCAACACGGAAATCGAAGCCTTACCTCTTAGGAACGCGCTGTCGCAAAAATTGTCCAAAAATTCCTCCTGGTTAGCCCACAGGGAATTTTCGACGGAACTGCGACGGGAAATGGGCCGAAAAAGAAAACCGTCGCAGTGCGCCGCGTCGCAGATAACTCACTAACTGTAACTCCAAAAATTCTGAGATTTGGAGGAGAGAGAGAAGAGAGAGAGAGGAAGAAATTTCGTAGAGGGCACATGCCCTGATTCTCACTCTAAGGCCCGCAAATCGAGGTGGGAATGAGAGGGGGTGGGGATTGCTATTTATAATGGGCTGGGGCTCCACACAGGATCGGATCCGAACAGGGAACACCGAAACGGGCCAACCAAAACGCGCCACGTGTCCACAAAACAGGGAACAGCCGGTGCAAGGGCCACTCAGAAGCTGCCACGTGTCCACGTGGTGCACGGGCCCGGTCCCCGCGCCGGGTCTTCCGGAAGATGTCAGCCAATAGGATTTTGCCACGTGTCACAGTCCCCGTGGGCTTCTAGAAGCCGGCCAGCCAATGGGAAGCTGCCACGTGGCAGATGCAGGGTTCGGTGCTCCCGGTGCACGCCAGGCCCATGGACCGCGCACCCGAGCCCCCCGCCCGCGCCTGCGCCGCCGCCCTCTGCCGCTGTGCCGCCGCTGCGCCGCCGCCCGCCGCCGTGCGCCGCCGCCCGCCGCCGCTTGCCGGTCGCCGGAACAGTAATTCCGGCGGCCGGAGTTACTGTTCCGGCGTGAACAGTAATTTTGCGCCGAAAAAATAAAGTAAATATACCATTTCGATCGTTTTCGCGCGCTGAGTCCAAATCCGCTGTCCATTTTGCCAAATTCTCATCCGAAATTTTGCCGAAAGCTCCCGGAAAATTCCATTTGCTCCGATTTTCGCGCAGAGTCTATATTAAATGTCCAATTTCGATTCTACAAGCTCTGCTTCACCGAATAAGCTCCCTACAGTCACTGTTTAATGTTGCACAGTTCCTGCGGGAGTCCGGATCATCACAATTTCAGCACATGAAGGAGGATTATATTGTACTGCATCTTCTGAACGTGTGCCAACCAACCTCAATCTAATAGGATGGTAATCTTCAGTCCTAAAACGATCTCTAACCATTCTAAATGCTTTCACAAGTTCATTTTCGCAGTCAAACATGTCAACCAATTTTTCAACAATACTTCTGTCAATATTAGTTAGCTCAACATCTACGCCAAATGCCCGCATTCTATTTTCAACTTCATTTTCGGTATCATATATGTACAGCTGAGCAAACTTTGGACGTTCTCCGTTATCTGGAAGAAGGGACCCAATTTTATGATGATTTTGTCCATTTATTCTAAATACATATGGCCCAGGCCTTCTATTTATCTCGGTATCAATTTTTGCCCCAATTGATGTAAAAGCGAAGATGGAATTATATGTTCTTATATTATCCCTGAACTTTGCAGAATCTCTACCACCACTGTAATTAAGTAAATTATCTAGTAAAGCAGGTGTTTGCCTTAGCATCGGTAAGTTAACCTTTCCTTCTTGACAGCATAGAGAAAATCTAGGGACTCGTTCATTCCTTGACTTGTATATTCTTTCTTCGTACCACAGAGAAGCCCCACAAAACTGACACTCATACTCTGGAAATCCCAAGTATGATGGTTCAACATGTCTTTCTTCAATGATTGAGTTACGCGATGTCCCAACGGATGGAATGTGTGCTGACTCATGTCGGCGACGCCTCTTTTTTCTACCACTATGCGGAACATTGTGCACCGAATTAGAGGTAGAACCAATAGACCTACTCCGTTTTTCTACCAGGATGGACTTCCTCCGTTTCCTATTCGCTCTAAACATGCTCTCCAAATCCATATATTCTACCAAAAAGGTACACTATATTTATATTGAAAAACTAAGGAAGAAATATTTTACCATAAATGATGAAGGTAGAAGAAAAGTTTAATCATCATACAAAAGAAGAATACCGGGTAAAAGTAAGCCGGAGCTTTAGATATTGGGACAGCAAGAAATGATCAAAGTACCTAAGCTGCAAAATTGAATAGTATGTCAAGAAAAAAAATAATAATGTTTTACTAATTAAAGCTAAAATATGAAGTTTTATATTCTACCAAGAAGGCATGCTATATTTATATTGGAAAACTAAGGAAGAAATATTTTATCATGAATGATGAAGGTAGAAGAAAAGTTTAATCATGATACAAAAGAAGAATATCGGGTAAAAGTAAGCTGTTTAGACCACTACACAGAGTATTAGGTAGAAAGAATAAAACAATATGAAGCATAAAGCTGACTGCATTTTGTCAAATAGAACTTCATTTTTTTCAATTCGTGTCGTTCCATCTGCGGAAGCCGCCTAAGGGCATCGAATAAGAAGGAAACCACCCCATCTTAAGAGTACAGGATGGTAAAGCCTCATTATTTTGTCTATAATTTGCCATAACTTTATCGAAGTGTCAAGAAACGGAAATAAGAAGAAGAAGAGTTAATGAAACAATTAGAAGAAAAGTAAGAAAGAAAAAGTTAATGAAAGAAAATAAGTTATAATGAGAAACATAAAAATGGAAATGAGAAGTATAAGAAGAAGAAGAAGTACCAGCTTTTGTAAAAATTCCTTTATATAAAAGCAAAGAAGAAAAAAAAATAAAGCAAAGAAGTAAAAAAAATAAAGCGAAAATAGTATAATGCTCAGATTGGTGTGGAGGATATCGGCGACGCACAACTAAACAATTAGAAGAAAAGTAAGAAAGAAAAAGTTAATGAAAGAAAATAAGTTATAATGAGAAACATAAAAATAGAAATGAGAAGTATAAGAAGAAGAGGATATCGGCGACGCACAAAATGGTTGCATATATTGTAGACCATCCAGATAATGCGCGCCTATCGGCTACGCACAAATGGTTGCATACATTATAGACCATCCAGATAATGCACGTGCAACATCCCGGTAGAAACGCTATGAAAGTGTCAAGAAATGGAAATTAAAAAACTAAGAAAGAAATTGGTAATGAAAGATAATGAAACAATCAAGACCAGCTAAGAAAATAAATTCTAATGAGAAATATTAAAATGGGAATGAGAAGTAGAAGAAGAAGAAGTACCAGCCTTTGCAAAAATTCCTCTGAGAGCAGGAATACAAACTGAGTCTTATGATTATGAGGGTTTATGAGCTTTTTAGAGAAATATTTTCTCAAAAATAAAAGACCCTTCATTTATCTTTTCATTCTTTTGAGAGCAGCAATACAAACTGAGTCTTATGATTATGAGAGTTTATGAGCTTTTTTAGAAAAATATTTTCTCAACATGTATTATCTTTTGAAATATATAAAGAGGGAGACAGCTCAAAGCGAAACAAAATAAAAGACGGTTCATCTATCTTTCCAAAGGCAAAAAGTATGGTAGGCTTAGAGTTGTCTCCCCTCCAACATAAATAATTATGTTGGCCGTAATGGCAGAGCAAAACGTGGAGATTCACCAAGGAGGTACATAAAAGTATCGTAAGGGCAATTGAACTTTTTAGCAATATCGTCATATATCATTGAAACAATAGTTTGCAAATATAGGAATTTTAATAGAAAAGAAATTTAAATAGTTGTTTAGTATTAACTGCGAGATATGTTGAGATTTCAATTCTTTAATTCAAAATTAAAATTTTATTTTATAAAAAAATATTTTAAGATATTATGTCAAAAGATTTAAATATTTTCTAAAAGAAAGGTGAGGGAAAAAATATATCAAAGAGATTATTTTATAATCAAAATTTAAATTTCAAATGCAAATTATAAATGCAAATTTAAAATTAAAGTTTAAATTCCTATTTGAAATTTAATTTTTGGAGTATAAAATATGAATATTAATCTAAGAGGAACTTTTAAACAAAAAATTTATTTATGTTCAATTACATACAAATTATAAATATATTAAAAGGATAATATAATATAAAGTTGTTAATTAGAGTGGTAAATTGTTTTAATGAAAATATATAAAGAGGGAGAAAGCTCAAAGGTAAACAAAATAAAAGACCCTTCATCTATCTTTACAAAGGTTATTTTTGAGAATAAAAATGGGAATGAGAAGTAGAAGAAGAAGAAGAAGTACCAGCTTTTGCAAAAAGAGAAATATTTTTTCAATAATAAAAGACCCTTCATTTATCTTTTCATTCTTTTGAGAGCAGCAATACAAACTGAGTCTTATGATTATGAGAGTTTATGAGCTTTTTTAGAAAAATATTTTCTCAACATGTATTATCTTTCGAAATATATAAAGAAGGAGACAGCTCAAAGCGAAACAAAATAAAAGACGATTCATCTATCTTTCCAAAGGCAAAAAGCATGGTAGGCTTAGAGTTGTCTCCCCTCCAACATAAATAATTATGTTGGCCGTAATGGCAGAGCAAAACGTGGAGATTCACCAAGGAGGTACATAAAAGTATCGTAAGGCCAATTGAACTTTTTAGCAATATCGTCATATATCATTGAAACAATAGTTTGCAAATATAGGAATTTTAATACAAAAGAAATTTAAATAGTTGTTTAGTATTAACTGTGAGACATGTCGAGATTTCAATTCTTTAATCCAAAATTAAAATTTTATTTTATAAAAAAATATTTTAAGATATTATGTCAAAAGATTTAAATATTTTCTAAAAGAAAGGTGAGGGGAAAAATATATCAAAGAGATTATTTTATAATCAAAATTTAAATTTCAAGTGCAAATTATAAATGCAAATTTAAATTTAAAGTTTAAGTCGTATATATGGAACCCTTCATCTATCTTTCCAAAGGTTATTTTTGAGAATAAAAATGGGAATGAGAAGTAGAAGAAGAAGAAGAAGTACCAGCTTTTGCAAAAATTCCTTTGAGAGCAGGAATACAAACTGAGTCTTATGATTATGAGGGTTTATGAGCTTTTTAGAGAAATATTTTCTCAAAAATAAAAGACCCTTCAATTATCTTTTCATTCTTTTGAGAGCAGCAATACAAACTGAGTCTTATGATTATGAGAGTTTATGAGCTTTTTTAGAAAAATATTTTCTCAACATGTATTATCTTTCGAAATATATAAAGAGGGAGACAGCTCAAAGCGAAACAAAATAAAAGACGCTTCATCTATCTTTCCAAAGGTTATTTTTTAGAATGAAATATAATTATTTTTTTTATTCTAAGAATAAGTATCTATTAGAAAAATAAAGCGCCTGGCAAAAAGCATGGTAGCCTTAGAGTTGTCTCCCCTCCAACATAAATAATTATGTTGGCCGTAATGGCAGAGCAAAAAGTGGAGATTCACCAAAGAGGTACATAAAAGTATCGTAAGGCCAATTGAACTTTTTAGCAATATCGTCGTATATCATTGAAACAATAGTTTGCAAATATAGGAATTTTAATACAAAAGAAATTAAAATAGTTGTTTAGTATTAACTGTGAGATATGTTGAGATTTCAATTCTTTAATTCAAAATTAAAATTTTATTTTATAAAAAAATATTTTAAGATATTATGTCAGAAGATTTAAATATTTTCTAAAAGAAAGGTGAGGGAAAAAATATATCAAAGAGATTATTTTATAATCAAAATTTAAATTTCAAATTCAAATTATAAATGAAAATTTTAAATTAAAGTTTAAATTCCAGTTTGAACTTGAATTTGTGGAGTATAAAATATGAATATTAATCTAAGAGGGACTTTTAAACGCAAATTTTATTTATGTTCAATTATATACAAATTATAAATATATTAAAAGGATAATATAATATAAAGTTGTTAATTAGAGTGGTAACTCTAAAGGCCGAATCCCATTCGAGGCACCGAATTTCCATACCTCTCGAGGTATGTACTTACCACCCAGCACTTCTTTATCTCTATTCTTTTTGCTGTGTCCTTTGTGATTATCATGGCAGGTGAGAGACATCTTGGTTGGATTGGTGCTGAAATTTTCAAGGTCAATGAGGGGACGCTGAAATGAAACCAATTAATCAGAATAAATGTTAAAGAGAAAGACAAATTTTTAATATTTTAATTACAATTTCATATTCAAATTGTAAATTTACACTTAAAAATAAAGATGAAATGTAAATTTATAACTTTGCAGTAGATATAAAATTTAGGTGAATTTATAATTGACGAAATTAATTTATAATTTAGATTTTAAATCTTACTTAAAATTTTTAAAAATCGTACAATTTTATATTCAAATTATAAATTTAGACTTAAAAATAAAGATGAAATTTAAATTTATAATTTTGCAGTAGATATAAAATTTAGTTCAATTTATAATTCACGGAATAAACTTATAATTTAGAGTTAAAATCTTACTTATAATTTAGATGTAAAATCTTCGTTATAATCCAAAATACAAGCGAATTATTTTTATGTAGAAAGAATTTTTAAAAATCTTTGATGTACCCTTTTTATGGTTTGGAAATTAAATTGCAATATTAAAGTAAAATTCCATTTCCCTGAATTTTTTATAACCCTAAGTGTGCTATCTCAATAAGATTAGTTATTTTAATAATTATACAGATGTTGTTTGCTTACTAAGTAAAACTATTGCATTCCAAAATTTGATAGCTCTAATAAAAAGGAGAAAAAAACACTTTGCTGCATGTTAAATGTCCAAATAGTAATATTGTACTTTTTAAGAAATAGAGAACATAGCTCTAATTGATGAGCAACCAAGCAATGTAAACGGAATCACAGTAATTCTTTAAGGCTGTCAATAGCAGAGTTTACCACATGAATAGCAAAGTTCACCGCACATTTCTAAGTCCAGATCCCCTCTAATACTTTCCAAAAAACAGGATGATAGCGAAATACATAATGTCTTACCAAATAGAACTGATTGTTAACATAGCCCATTATGTCAAGAATTGATCAAATACAAGCTGCTCTTATCTTGGTCGTCGTAGATGATTGCCGCATCGAATCAGCCTTCCTGGGCAACCCTAACCTTTTCCTCAAAGCTGCAGAGGCCTCCCGAGATCAGCACGAAGTTCGTCGCGCCTCCTCCCCTAGAGCTACTCCAGACATTCTGAAGGGGTGAACGGCGACATGCAAAGAACCACAAATCCCATAGCTATCAATTGGAACAGCTGGAAAAGGATCACAATCAAAGAAATCAATCCCATTGGCATTGCTTTATTTCTGCAAATAAGCAAGACTACACCACGTCTGCAGCCAAGCTGTTTCTGGAATTACCGTAAGCCGGAGCTACACCAGTTGCCAAAACCTTGAGATCTTCCCTCTAATTCCCTTTGATCCTAGCCACCTGGAAGGTTATATAAAACATAATAAGCATGTCTACAATTAAGATACAGCAATGGTAAATCGGCGTCGGACAATGCTGCCTTCGTGTTCCTGTCTCCTTTTGATTGTGGAATTAGACATCGAGACTCCAAAACCTGTAGTCATAATGGATCTCTGATTGAAGGCATATCGACAGCATACTTTTCGAAGTGCAGTCAGTACCGGGGGGGGGGCTGTAGACAGGTTTTGGTGTAAAGTATTAGCATATATGGAAAGATGTATGTAAACTATTCACAGTCCAAAGGAACTGACCTTCTTAACCTTTGTATAGGAAACAGTATGTCTAAGGAAGGTAGCAAAAACTAACAACACTAAGAACAAACCAAGTGAAAAGGAGGGTAGTAAAGCTGGGAAAAAATGTTTGTTTACCTTATTAAAACACCATTATTTACTTTGGAGAATAAAAGAACTATATCTTCCTTTACGCCGCAGTCGACAGTTTAAAAATGCGAGACCAATCAACGTATGCTAGGGTGTGTAATCAAGAGATCTTATGCATTCCCTCTTCACCCTCTTTTAGTACTTGCTAGGTTGTACTTCGCTAGATTGTAGTTTTTTTTAGAGAAGGTTGGTAAAAAGAATGGCCACCCCACTGCGAAGCGATATGATAAACTCTATAATCAAGCATCCATATTGGGGTTGATATATGAGGAGATGACGACATCGGCCTGCCCATCAATTCCCGAACCCACCTATATATGTAGGTTTTTCTTAGTAATACGATTATGCAATCACCTTGTCATAAATCAACCCCAACATGAATACATGTCAGAAAAAGCTCTATCATACAAATCTAGCAAGTGTGGCCATTCCACAACTCTCCATCCTGATTCAGGTAATACATTCAAAAATAAGAAGAAAACATGTTCTTAGTTCTTACTTGCATATGGGCTAATTCTCTACCTAGACACTAACAATTTCATCACAAAGCATCCAAATAGTCAGCACAATTAATATATAACGCATATGCACTCTTCTTAAATGAAAATTTCTACCATATTAAATATTCTAAGCCTTTAAGGAGCTATATGGCATATGAAACATGGCAGCATGAAGCTAAATGATGATGCACAAGAATGCCAAAGGCTTCCTCGAAAGTGCAACTTGCTGATGTTTGTAGTGACCTCCCAAAGTGAAAAAAGCTACACTTACCCAACACACTTCTTTAAAAATAGGGAAAAAAAAGAAGAAGAACTAACGACCTTGGAAGATTGATAGAGAAGAAACATCTTTGCAGATAGTCAGAGGAACAAAAACTACAGATTAGTAAGGCAGGTCTGCTTTACTCTGATATTACAATTGACTGTAATGCCACCAATTCCGCCAGATAAAAGGTCGGAAAACATACAAAACCCTCTCAATCGTCACAGAATGATTCAAGTCATGCCTCAGGGAGAAGGAAAACAAACATAATGAGAAGCAGACGAAATTGTTCCGACAAAAGCAACTCACAAATGCAAGCTTGCTGTACCCGGGGAACCTGACAATAAAGCGCTCGAATTACTTACAGGGATCGATGCATCTGCATTAAGTTAAGACAAGCCAAGATAGAAATCATTAATTGTTCGTTGAACAAAATTACCTATAAAAGACATAAGAATTACCAGGGATTACTAAGAAGACAATCCCAGATCTTCATTGTAAATGGAACGTAAATTCCTGAGTCAGTAGGAAGGTTATCCACCGAAAGGCATAGAACTGAGGATTCACCTGCATATCTCAAGAAATGGTGAGAAACTTACAAATTTTGACGACTTAATTAGGATCTAGAACTGAAAGGATAATACATTACTATTCTACAATTAAAATATAGTGAGAATAAGGAGATTCTATGCAAAATAATCCATTCAGCTAAACACCCCTTCCAACTTTGATTTTTCAAACATATTGCTCTAAGTATTCTTAATAGAAATGACTGAATTAGAGGAATGTTTTTAAAGAGAAAGCAGTTAGACTATTTTTAATTTAATACAGCTTAGTATTCTTAATAGTAATTTGGTTTCCTTAGCTAACTTTTAAGGGAAATGTAACTATGGGGAAAATCACTTCAGCTTCACATGCCGCTCCAAAGATCCAGGGATTACTAAGAAGACAATCTGAGAATTCAAGAATTTGAATGAAATGACCAGAAGGAGAGCTGAAACAATTAGAGCAAGAGCAACTCCCATGCTGCCTATAACCCATCCATAAGAAAATTTTGCAGGATGTTCTGGTTTATCTGCATATATAACAACAGTATTAAGCACTTTTTTAAGTAGAGGTAACTAATCAACAAAGGAACTCTACATTGATTACACCTCGCATGGAGAGATAGTTAAAAGCAGAAGGAACAAAAAAACTGCATCAGCAGAGATAATGTTGCAAGCCTCATTCACTGCCCAATTTCTTGTGAGATGAAAAGAACAGTAGAAACACATGTGCGACAGCATATAGAGAGAAAACTGGGCAGATAAGGGTCAGCAAAATACAAACGACAGAGGGTCCCATAACCTACCCTGCTTCGGTCTAAAGGCCAAAGTGGATTGTAATCCTACAACAAACCCATTCAAAAAAGCCACTTTTTCTTCATTGGGCTTATTATCCCTCCTTTTTTTTCTTTACTAAAAATTCATAAAGAGCTTCTAAACACACCCCCAACTAAAACTCATATTTGATGTATTGTAGACTTAATTAGCATGAAGGCTGATTTTAAAAATAGTTGAAGCCTATTTTATGTTATGGGCCAATTGTGAGCAGCAACATAAGTATCATGTCTAGTCTTAGACCAGCTGGAGCTGTGGCCTATGGCACAATTGTGGCTAGCTAGAGAGTTACAAAACTGGGTGTATATAGAATCCAAGGTTTTAATTTAAGGCTGAATAAATTGTAGCAATTTTACTTAACTTCAGTTCTCCACTCCCTCCTGTGCAGCCTTCTAGTAATTTTACTTGTCACTCTATCAGAATCGGTTGGTATCTCAACGTTCGAATCCTCCCTTTGTAATTTGTTTCTCCTGGATGACTCACTTGAGATGGTATTGTTCTTAGCGGCATCGTTAGAAGCTGTTACCTGCGACTGCACATAAAGATTCAAGTTCGAAGAAAGATGATCCCACAACCTGCACCAAGATAAATTAATAATAAATTAAAATAAAAAGTTGAATCAGGCAGGACATAAATTTAATAATAAAACTTCAAAAAAGTAGAGAACTGAAGTTACCAGGAAACAAAAGCAACACTGTCCCCCCCCCAAAAAAACATCTATGTCACTTCAATGAATTAGGCAGGACATTGAGTACACCTCTCATGTAGAGATAATTAAAAGCAGAAGGAACAGAAAAATGCATCAGCAGAGATAATGTTGCAAGCCTCATTCATTGCCCAATTTCTTTTGAGATGGAAAGAACAGTAGAAAAGGAATAGTTAATTGTCAAGAAAAACTAAAACTGTGAAAATGCTGTAAGGTGGAACAGAAACTGATCCAAGACATCATAGCAAGAAGCATCTAGTACCCTCAGCACATTAGCATTCAGGTTCTTGAAATTAATATAATTACTACATATATTATCTTCTTAAAGCAAGGGAAAACTGAGAGCACTAAGAACTAACTAAGTGAGAAGTTGTTTACCTTATTAATACAGCTGATAGAAATGTTGTTCACCTTATTAAAACAGCATTATTTACCGCAGACGCCGCATCAAGTCAGTTGATATCAACTCATGGTAGGGTGTGTAATCAAGAGATCTTATGCAGCTTGTACTTCGTTAGATTGAAGTCTTTTTTAGAGAATGATGCTAAAAAGAATGACCACTCCATTGCAAAGCGATATGAGAAGTTCTATAATCAAACATCCATATTGGGGTTGATTTATGAGAAGACGATGACATCCTCCTGCTCATCAATCCCCGAATCCACCTATATATGTAGGGTTTTCTTAGTAATACGATTATGCCATCACCTTGTCATAAATCAACCCCAACATGAATACATGTCGGAAGAAGCTCTATCATACAAATCTAGCAATGGTGGCTATTCCATAGCTCTCCATCCTGATTCAGGTAATACATTCACTATATTACTGCACTCATTAATCATCCAAACCTGCACCTAAGATGACAGCATACAGAGAGAGAACTGGTCAGATAAGGGTCAGTAGAGATAAATAGAAGGCCTGGGCTGCGATGCAAGTTAGAGGTAATAAAAGAATTCGATGGATCTAAGAGAGGAAGTAAAGAACATTGGTTCAACAGTTCATAATTTCAGCTTCATCGAACCCAGTGAAGCTGCACCCAGTGACCTGCTCCACTGCATAAGAACCTATTTGCACATTAGCAAGATCAATATCATAGCTACACAAGCCATGGAATATGTAAAATCAAATCACCCTTTGACCAACATAATAAAAGCAAAGCACTTTTCTGATTTCAACCACTAAGCCATCATGTACTAATGGAAGCACCACTTACTGCTCGGAGGAAAGAGCAGATAAACTGGAGAGAAGCCAACCATCTGTTACTGAAACTGACAGAGTTCGGAAGAAAAGGCAGCAGGACCAAAGAAGCTGAGCCAAATAAAGCTCTGTATCCGTTTTGAATTACCATTGTGTGTGTTCCTTTCAGCTGGAAACAAAATGAGCAGTTAGCATAAAATGCATTAAGTATTTCTGTCACCCTAAAACTGTATTTCACACCTTAGTGTAAACCGTATGAAACTCTTCATCTCCACGCATCAAAGTGTTTAATTGGTTGGAAGAATCTAACTGAACCAAGTAGTCAGCACCACTCAATTACTGATTCACCCAAGCATTTCCATATCTGTATAATATGATAAGGCAACGAAGTCAAATATCAAGACCACATCCTATGATTTGGTAATTTACAATTTCATTCTGATGGTTAACCACTGAAACCTGACCTACAGCAAGGTTCCTTTTTTTTTCTGGGAATTAATTAGTTTCCTACTTCGAAGTGACGATAATGGAACATGGGATGACATCTTAAATCAGGCTACAGTTCATGATTGCTGCGACTGTACATTAACTTTGAGTCACTTATTTGACAGTTAAGATGTATAGAAGATAATCTATAGTGGTTTTCACAGAAGTGCAAAATCCACCAATTTTTAAAAGTTGATGACTTTCAATGACTTGGCATAAAGCTTTTAACACTTTGAAGATATACTCAGGCAGCAAGTTTAACTGCAGAAACTGTATATATATATATATATATATATATATATATATATATATATATACATCTGCAAGCAAAGTTTTTTTCATCAGTGAGAAGTACCAAAAATCCCAATTTCAGAACGTTCAAAAAAAATACCAAACATCAACCAAGATCATAAGAACATTCACAAAAAAATTATGTAATTCTGAACTCATGGAAGAGAACCTCCCAATATTCTAAAAGGCAACTCTGGAGGGAGGGAAAAAAATAAGTATAAGGCGCAGAGAACGAAGTATAAGGTTCAAAAAATAAGTAAGAAGGAAATCAAATAAAACCAAAGCAGAGAACGAAGAATAAATATACGGAAACAAAGAGGGGGGGGGGGGGGGGGGGGAAATAAGTATAAGGCTCAGATTAGTACGGAGTATATCAGCAACGCACAAATGGTTGAATACACTGTACGCCATCCAGGTAATGCACGGCCGTCGGGTACGCGCAAAGTAGCTGCATACACTGTAGGCCATCCAGATTAATGCACGCCGTCGGGTACGCGAAAAATAGTTGCATACAGTGTAGGCCATCGAGATAATGGACACCCGTCGGGTACGCGCAAAACAGTTGCATACAGTGTAGTCAATGTACTCATTTAGCAGTTAACTATGTAAATCTCCATCCATACAATGCATTCCTATTGGGGTACATCTGGAAGCAAAGGTTTTTCATCATGGCCTAGCAGCACCAAGTAGATAACCTGAAACACCAGACATCAACCAAGAGCATAAGAACATGGGAAAAAATTTATGAAATTCTGAACTAAGGGGAAAAAACCTCCCAATACTCTAAAAGCAAGTCCTGCAATATATATAATTCAGCAGTTTTCATCATGGTTTAGCAGCACCAAGTAGATAACCTGAAACACCAGACATCAACCAACAGCATAAGAACATTCACAAAAAAATTATGAAATTCTGAACGCATGGAAGAAAACCTCCCAATATTCTAAAAGCAACTCTTGCAACCAAGCATTGCAATCCAACAGTTAATGCAGAGGACCATCTTATATATACAACTGTTTAGCTTGTATTTTAATCCATCCTTGTCGTTCCAATCTGCAGACTGAGGGAATGGGTCCAGCAGACTATATATATAATTCAACTAAACTTGAATTAACAGCACTTACCAATTAAGGAACTCTTGTATCCACAAAAAAACTGTCGGAATATTTGAGGCTTCTCATATTGACCTCAAATATATATATGTGGAAGAAAGACAGTTCGAGCGCATAATAAATGTTCAAATATATAGTTGCTAATCCTTCCATTATGGATGGACTCAATTTAATCAAAGCTGCCAAAATAGTGAAGAAGAATGTAAATCCCAAGTTGAGGAAGTAAGGAAGACCACCACTTTATGTATATAATATCAAATTCTGAATATTGCAATGAGTTCGGACAAAGCGAAATCTATCCATTCAAACTTACACACCAAAGTTTCAGCAAGAAGTCTGCATCAAATATTTCATACTATAGCCGCACCCAGTGACCTGCTCCACTGCATAAGAACCTATTTGCACATTAGCAAGATCAATATCATAGCTACACAAGCCATGGAATATGTAAAATCAAATCACCCTTTGACCAACATAATAAAAGCAAAGCACTTTTCTGATTTCAACCACTAAGCCATCATGTACTAATGGAAGCACCACTTACTGCTCAGAGGAAAGAGCAGATAAACTGGAGAGAAGCCAACCATCTGTTACTGAAACTGACAGAGTTCGGAAGAAAAGGCAGCAGGACCAAAGAAGCTGAGCCAAATAAAGCTCTGTATCCGTTTTGAATTACCATTGTGTGTGTTCCTTTCAGCTGGAAACAAAATGAGCAGTTAGCATAAAATGCATTAAGTATTTCTGTCACCCTAAAACTGTATTTAACGCCTTAGTGTAAACCGTATGAAACTCTTCATCTCCACACATCAAAGTGTTTAATTGGTTGGAAGAATCTAACTGAACCAAGTAGTCAGCACCACTCAATTACTGATTCACCCAAGCATTTCCATATCTGTATAATATGATAAGGCAACGAAGTCAAATATCAAGACCACATCCTATGATTTGGTAATTTACAATTTCATTCTGATGGTTAACCACTGAAACCTGACCCACAGCAAGTTTCCTTTTTTTTTCTGGGAATTAATTAGTTTCCTACTTCGAAGTGACGATAATGGAACATGGGATGACATCTTAAATCAGGCTACAGTTCATGATTGCTGCGACTGTACATTAACTTTGAGTCACTTATTTGACAGTTAAGATGTATAGAAGATAATCTATAGTGGTTTTCACAGAAGTGCAAAATCCACCAATTTTTAAAAGTTGATGGCTTTCAATGACTTGGCATAAAGCTTTTAACACTTTGAAGATATACTCAGGCAGCAAGTTTAACTGCAGAAACTGTATATATATATATATATATATATATATATATATATATATATATATATATATATATATATATATATATATATATATATATATATATATATATACATCTGCAAGCAAAGTTTGTGCATCAGTGAGAAGTACCAGAAATCCCAATTTCAGAACGGTAAAAAAAAAATACCATACATCAACCAAGATCATAAGAACATTCACAAAAAAATTATGTAATTCTGAACGCATGGAAGAGAACCTCCCAATATTCTAAAAGGCAACTCTGGAGGGCAAAAAAAAATAAGTATAAGGCGCAGAGAACGAAGTATAAGGTTCGGAAAATAAGTAAGAAGGAAATCAAATAAAACCAAAGCAGAGAACGAAGAATAAATATACGGAAACAAAGAGGGGGGGGGGGGGGGGAAATAAGTATAAGGCTCAGATTAGTACGGAGTATATCAGCAACGCACAAATGGTCGAATACACTGTACGCCATCCAGGTAATGCACGGCCGTCGGGTACGCGCAAAGTAGCTGCATACACTGTAGGCCATCCAGATTAATGCACGCCGTCGGGTACGCGCAAAATAGTTGCATACAGTGTAGGCCATCGAGATAATGGACACCCGTCGGGTACGCGCAGAACGGTTGCATACAGTGTAGTCAATGTACTCATTTAGCAGTTAACTATGTAAATCTCCATCCATACAATGCATTCCTATTGGGGTACATCTGGAAGCAAAGGTTTTTCATCATGGCCTAGCAGCACCAAGTAGATAATCTGAAACACCAGACATCAACCAAGAGCATAAGAACATGGAAAAAAATTTATGAAATTCTGAACCGAGGGGAAAAAACCTCCCAATACTCTAAAAGCAAGTCCTGCAATATATATAATTCAGCAGTTTTCATCATGGTTTAGCAGCACCAAGTAGATAACCTGAAACACCAGACATCAACCAAGAGCATAAGAACATTCACAAAAAATTATGAAATTCTGAACGCATGGAAGAAAACCTCCCAATATTCTAAAAGCAACTCTTGCAACCAAGCAATGCAATCCAACAGTTAATGCAGAGGACCATCTTATATATACAACTGTTTAGCTTGTATTTTAATCCGTCCTTGTCGTTCCAATCTGCAGACTGAGGGAATGGGTCCAGCAGACTATATATATAATTCAACTAAACTTGAATTAACAGCACTTACCAATTAAGGAACTCCTGTATCCACAAAAAAACTGCCGGAATATTTGAGGCTTCTCATATTGACCTCAAATATATATATGTGGAAGAAAGACAGTTCGAGCTCATAATAAATCAAAGCTGCCAAAATAGTGAAGAAGAATGTAAATCCCAAGTTGAGGAAGTAAGGAAGACCACCACTTTATGTATATAATATCAAATTCTGAATATTGCAATGAGTTCGGACAAAGTGAAATCTATCCATTCAAACTTACACACCAAAGTTTCAGCAAGAAGTCTGCATCAAATATTTCATACTATAGCCATCACCTGAGTGCTGTAGAAACCCCAATTATTGGACACCATATGTCTGCGCAGTAAGGAATCCCATTCTTTCGACATATTACACATCCCGACAGCTCTGTATCCGCTTTGAATTAGCATTGTGTGTGTTCCTTTCAGCTGGGAACAAAATGAGCAGTTAGTATAAAATGCATTAAGTATTTCTGTCACCTTAAAACTGTATTTAACACCTTAGTGTAAACCGTATGAAACTCTTCATCTCCACACATCAAAGTGTTTAATTGGTTGAAAGAATCTAAGTGAACCAAGTAGTCAGCACCACTCAATTACTGATTCACCCAAGCATTTCCATATCTGTATAATATGAGAAGGGAACGAAGTGAAATATCAAGACCACATGTCCTGCATTACTGGATAATACCTACATTTTATATTTTTGGAGGCCAATCAACATATGCTAGGGCAGGTGGGATGGCCCATTGCTGAATTACATTAACTTTGAGCCACTAATCTGACAGTTAAGATGTATAGAAGCTAATCTATAGTGGCTTTCACAGAAGTGCAAAATCTACCCAATTTTAAAAGTTGATGGCTTTCAATGCCTTGCATAAAGCTTTTAACACTTTGAAGATATACTCAGGACCCATTCAGCAAGTTAACTGCAGGAAACTGTATATATATATATATATATATATATATATACATTTGCATAGCAAAGTTTTTCCATCAGTGAGAAGCACCAAAATCCCAATTGTAGAACGCTCAGAAAAAACATACCAGACATCAACCAAGATCATAAGAACATCACAAAAAAATATGAAATTCTGAACTCATGGAAGGGAAAACCTCGCAATATTCAAAAGCAACTCTGGAGGGGTAAAGAAATAAGTATAAGGCGCAGGGAACGAAGTATAAGGCTCCAAATAAGTAAGAAGGAAATCAA
>CM055069.1:40435888-40503932 GCA_029204045.2 Tillandsia leiboldiana | reverse complement strand
TGGCCCCGGCCTTCCCTGCCGCCGCGGAGATGCCGTGGCACGTGGACCGCAGCCTGGCGGGGTAGATCTCGGCGGGCACGATGAAGGTGGTGCTGTTGGGCCCGAAGTTGGCGAAGAAGAAGGTGAGTCCGTACATGACGACGAAGCCGGCGTGGTGGCCTGGCGTGGTCCAGTGGTGGTAGGGGAAGGCGAGGCCGAGCATGAACACCGTCATCATGAAGAAGCCCATGAGCTGGATCCAGAAGCGGCCCATGATCTCGATGAAGGCGACGGTGAACCAGTAGCCCGGGACGGTGCCGCAGAGCGCGAGGATCGTCTGGGCGCGGGCGATGCGGAAGACCTCCTCGACGGCGTTCATGGTGCCGGCCTTGGGGATCCACCCGACCTTGCTGAAGATATCCTTCTGGAAGAGGTTCTGGCTGTAGAAGGCGATGTCGAGGAAGAACCAGGTGGTGGTGGTAGCCAGTAGGTGGAGGCCGTGGCGGCGGAGGAACTGCGCCGAGAAGAGCCCCCAGTCGTCCCGGCCGACCAAACCCGGGCGCTCCGCCACGTCCTCCAGGATCTCCTCGTTCAGCACCTTCGACATGTCGGAGGCCGCCTGCTTGGCGTTCTTGGCGACGAGCGCCGTGTAGCGGGCGGTCTCGGGCATCTGCATCCGCCAGTAGTAGGTCAGCCCGGCGGGGATGGCCCCGAACATGAGGATGATGCGCCACACGTAGTCGGCCTGAGGCACGGTGGAGCCCCTGGGGTTGTCGTTGAAGGACGGCGCGTGGTACTTGTTCTTGAACCCGGACGACACGATCAGCGCGACGATCCCCCCGGACAGGATGCCGAAGCCCTGCATGGCGAACACGGCCGCGATGAAGGCGCCGCGGGTGCGCTTGTTGGCGTACTCGGACATGATCGTGGCCGACAGCGGGTAGTCGCCGCCCACGCCGAAGCCGAGCCAGAAGCGGAAGAAGCAGAGGGTCGTGATGACGCCCTTGGGGTTGCTGCTAAAGGACAGGCCGGAGGCGATGGACGCGACGACCATCAGGATGAGGGTGAAGCCGTAGACGGACTTGCGGCCCATCTTGTCGCCCAGCCACCCGAAGAAGAGCTGCCCGGAGAGGGTTCCGCAGAGGGCCACGCCGTTGACGGCGGCGGCCACGTTCGGGGGCAGGATGCCCGGGGCCGGGTAGTTGGGGTCGAAGTAGTAGATGCGCCCGAGAAGCTTCGTCACGAGCGATATGCAGAAGAGGTCGTACGCGTCCGTGAAGAACCCCATCCCCGCGATCACGATCGCCTTGAAGTGGTACAGCTGCGTCTTCGCCCCGTCGAGCTTCGTCAAAACCTTCAGCTCCGTCCTTGCCATGCTTAATTAATTAGTTAGCTGCTCTTAATTTCCCTCCACTCCTAGCTCCTAGCTCCTCCCTTGATATGATATATATATATATATGCTCCGCTCCTGCACTTACAATTAGTTTTCAATTAATTTTGAGAGTGCATGTCTAAGACAATGACAACGATTAGAATGTTTTCTCATTAAAAATTGTTTGCTCTTCCTAGGAATTGACTAGAACAACCAGTGATATATATTTCTGGTGGGTATTTGTAACGGGTCGTCGTTTTTGTTCTTAATTACTACGGATTATACACTAGAAAGACCCATTTAGGATTGTTGGGTGTTGAAATCTTTATAAGATTAAATAGAGTAATATATATAAAACTTATATAGTGTAATTTGGATTGAAATTTGTATTATTGTAAAATCAACTAAAAAGAGAAAAAAAAAATAAATTACACAAATCTTAATATAAATTTAATAATAAAAAATTTATAAATATATTTGAAATTGTATTTTTGAAAATATAAAAGCTCTACTTACTATATATATATATATATATATATATATATATATATATATATATATATATATATATATATATAGGGGAAATGATATTTGTACACCCAAAACGGGGTGTATATCACACACCCCACCCATCCAATGGGTGGGGTGTGATGATGGGTCAATCGATGTGACCCGTAAAAGATATTGCCACCATTAAAATGATGGAGGTGTATGATATACACCCCTTCGGGGTGTACATGTAGCATTGCTCTATATATATATATATATATATATATATATATATATATATATATATATATATATAGGAAAATGCTATGTGTACACCTCTTTTGGGGTGTACATCATACACCCTACCCATCCAAGGGTGTATGATATACACCCCTTCGGGGTGTACAGGTAGCATTGCTCATATATATATATATATATAAATAAAAGCTGCATGCATTGGGAGAAAAACTAAGGCAATTTTCTATCTCCTTCTCCGAGCTTTGTTGCTTCCCAAAGCTAGCAAGCTCCATTTCCAAGGTGAGCAATTAATCCTCCAATCAATCAATCAATCGTAGTCTCTTCCGACCCTATATGTACATTTGGTCTAATTTTTAAAATTATTCATTTTATTTTGAATCGCGATAATGAGATAGTTATCAAAATAATAATAATAATAATAATAAAGAATTTTTTTTTCTGTTTTTCCATAGTGAAAAAATATTGAAGATTTTTACTTAAAATTTTAATTTATAAATATTTTTTCAATCAGTTTTATTACATTAATTAATTAAAATTATTGTACAGATATTTTAGGCAGGATAAACAAGTCCTTGGTAGTCACTTTAATTAGCTTAGTTGTCTATAAATATGGTGAATTATCTTGTTAAAATTCTTCGTAATTTTTTTATTGCAATGAGATGTGTATGGTTAAAATTAATTATTTCTAACTTTTGATTTGATCTCTCATGATGAATTATTTTGTAATAATTCTTGATAGCTTTCCTCTTATAATGAGATCAGTATGGTTAAGGTTAATTATTTCTAACTTTTGATTTGATCTTCCACATACTTTATAAAAAATTTAAAATAGTTAGTTAGCCCCAATAATTAATATATTTGTACTATATATATATATATATATATATATGAGCAATGCTACCTGTACACCCCGAAGGGGTGTACATCATACACCTCCATCATTTTAATGGTGGCGATATTTTTTACGAGTCACATCAAGTGACCCATCATCACACCCCCACCCTTGGATGGATAGGGTGTATGATGTACACCCCAAAAGAGGTGTACACATAGCATTTTCCTATATATATATATATATATATATATATATATATATATATATAACCAACAAGAAAAGAATATGCTCTCTCTCTCTCTAATTGAAATTGAAAGGTCATCAACAAAGAGAATATTCGCCTCATGTCAACCATTACCTGAAGTCATGTTACTCAACCCACCCTCAATCGCCATTCCTCTCTCTCTTCCACTACCGCAGACACCTAGTTTAGTGCATAAAATAATCCAAATATATTTCTTTAAAAAAGTCAAAAGGGTTTATTAGGCAAGTAGAACACCTTAATCTCTAAGTTTAGTGCATAAAATAATCCAAATATATTTCTTTAAAAAAGTCGAAAGGATTTATTAGGCAAGTAGAACAGCTTAATCTCTAGAGATCGACAAGTGGGGATTTTATTTATACCTTGAAACGATAATAAACAACTACGCTTTGAATTTAAGACAGCGACAGTAGTGTTTAATCCATCCCACTTGACCCACAATGTATCTAACAAGTTCATGCTAAAATAATGCAATGAATGTCATAAGCCAAATAATTTACCACGATTGGCTACTCCGAAGGATAATAGTAATTAATAAAATATTAGTTTGCATTGCTCACCTACCTGGAAACCGTAGCACGGAAGATCGATCATCCATACGTATGTCAAGTTTGAGAAATTTAAGCTTGGCATAGAAATATCCGGTTATATAATATTATAAATTTAACCAAAAGTATGTGAAATTAGTAAACAGCATAAATTTGTTCGAAATTTTTTTGGACCATGTTTGATTGGGGACATAAAGAGGGAATAACTCTTTTATTCCTTATTTATTTTTTAAATAAAAAAAAAATGGAGAAATTTGTTATCTCCTCTTTAACGTGTTATTCTGGAATAGTCCGTTAAGGAGAGGGATAAACAATTCACTCCATTAGTGGGAATAAGATTGTTCCCATCTATTTTTTATTTTTTAAAATTTAAATTAAAATTTATAAAATGTATAAATTTTAATATTCTAAATTTTAAATTTAAATTTTTTTATTTTATAAATTTTAAAATTTTTAACTTTAATATTTTATAAATCTAAAAAATTTAAAAATTTTAAAATTTATAAAAAATTTGTATATATAAACTTTTAAATTTTTTTATAAATTTTTTTTAATTTATACAAATTTAAAAATTAAAATTTTTACATCATCTTTTACATATTTTTCGAGATAATTAAAATTTAAATTTTTAAATTTAGTAAAATTTAAAATTTTATAACTTTTTAAATTTATAACTTTAATTTTTAATAAAATTATAAATTTAATAAATTTTTAAATTTATACAAATTTTAAAATTTTTAACTTTAATTTTTTAAAAAATAAACAGTATTATTTACTAAAATATAAACTTTAATTTATACAAATATTAATTATTATTTAATTAATATTTTATATTAATTAATTAGATAAAATATTATTATTTTAAAATTATAATTATTCTTATTTTTTTATTATTCTCGCTTATTCCAAAAAAATAAATCAAATATAATTTCAGTTATACCTAAGAATAACTGCTTTACAAATCAAACACTATTTTTCTTTTATCCTTGACTATCCTGAAATAGCAAGCTATCTCAGGGATAAAAAAATTTATTCCCAAGCTCATAATCCCCGAACCAAACGGTACATTGGAGAATAATTTTACGTGAATTAATATAAAAAAAATACTAAATATACACTTCAAAATAGATATACATTTTATACTTCAGATGAGATGAATTTTATTAGTCACTTCGAAATGACCAGTAAAATATATCATATTCTTAGATGAATAAAATATACATTATACACCAGTTTCGAAATATATGAGTAATATTCCTAGTATCAAAAGCCCAAAAACCAGTAAACATTTTATGCAAACAAGCCTATCATTTCAAGAGAATATTCAGACCTCTTGAATTAATTATTAAAGCAGTTGTGTACTCTACCTTTCTAAACTAGGGGTTGTTTCCTATAAAATTTAAAAAGTGATTATACAGTCAAATGATTTTTACATAAATAAAGTATTTGGTAATCTTTTTTTTTAAATTTCATTTTGAATTTTAAAATTAGTATTTTGATTTTGGACTCCCCAAAAATGAAAACTGTTAAGATACAAAATTTTAAATTTTAAATTTCAAATCTTAATTTCCAAATTTCAAAAAGTTAAATGTCAAATTTAAAATTTAAATAAAAATTAATTTTAAAATTTTAAATTTTAATTTTCAAATTTAAATTTAAAATTAAAATTTTTATGTCCTAAATTTGAATTTTGAAATTTTGAAATTTGAAATTTTAAGTTTTAATTTTCGAGTTTCAAAATTTTAAATTTCAAATTTCAAGATTCAATTTTTAATTTTCAAATTCCAAAGTTTGTATTTCAAATATTTAAATTTTAAATTCAAATATCAAATTTTAAATTCTAATTCAATTTTAAATCAAAATTTTGAAATTAAATTTAAATTTTATATTCAAAATTTAAAATATAATTTAATAAAAAATTATTATTTACAAATAAAAAATATTTCTATTTCAAATAACTTTATTAAATCAATTTCTGTGAAACTCAATCGAATATTTTATAGGTTTTAACTAAAATCATTTCTCCCAAAATAGCTTCTCTAACGGCTACACGAATAAATTGGCCTCTTTCTACTGTTCATTAGATATATGAACGTCATAGATTAAATAAAAAGACCATAGAGAAATAAATTTATTTTAAAACTGTATTTTGTTGGAGAATAAGTGAGAACTGATAATTTCAATAATACGTATAAGTTCAGAAATAAGTATGAATTATTGTAATTTTATGTTTGGTTGAAATAAATTTATTTTAAAATTGTATTTCGTTGGAGAATAAGTGAGAACTGATAATTTCAAAGATACATATAAGTTTAGAAATAAGTATGAATTATTGTAATTTTGTGTTTGGTTGAAATAAATTTATTTTAAGACGGTATTTGGTTGGAAAATAAATGAAAACTCATAATTTCAAAGATATGTATAAGTTCAGAAATAAGTATGAATTATTATAATTTTGTGTTTGGTTGGGTATTAGATTAGTATCAGGTATAAAAAACGTAGTGTTTAGTTTAATAATAAAAAATAAAAAGAATAGAGAGAGTAGTATATTATATTAAATGACGAAATTATCATTTTCTTTAATTTTTTTTTTAAAAATTAAATTAAATTATTATTTGTAGTCTTCGAAATGTAGAATTTTTTATATAAATTAGATGATAGGTAAAATAATCCAATTCTTTAAAAAATAAAAAGTTTTGTGTAATCTATACAAACTAATAATTCTTGAGTTTTGCGGAGCATCCTGCGCTGACGTGTCGCCCTCTCCGTGCCCCTGCCATCCCCTTATTTTTTTTCTTTTGCCCGTTCTGCGCTTACCCTCTTCCCCGCACATGCCATGTGCCCTCCCCCATCTCGCGCTGATCTCTCTCTCTCTCTTCCCCTTGCCCCTATTTGTCCCTACCATCGTACGCTTTGTACATGTGCCTTCTCCCCCTTCTCCCGCGGGTCCCCATGGTTGCGGCAGGAGAGGACAACGGCAGGCCCGCGGGCGTACGGCGTGCCCTCCGCTTGGTGTGCGCATTGCGTGGCGCGCGCGATGTTGTTCTGACTTCGTCCTTGCTCACTCATTTTCCTTCTTCCCTCCCTCTCATCCATGGTTGCGCCGGAGGTGTATGCCTGGCGTCGATAGGTACTGTCGGAAGGATTGTGGCCTACTCTTCACCCTGTTCCCAGCTCCATCATTCTTCCTGTGTTTGCCGCTTGCTGATGGTGAGTCCCTCTCATGATCATCCGGAGGTAAGGTACGATCTATATTTCAGACGCTATTCTCCTTAGCAGCCCCCCATCTCCTTTCCCCCCATAAATTTGCTATAAATGGTGGAAGATCGGGATTTTTTTTAAACTAACCTTAAAAGGTTTTAAAATTTGCAAAATAAACCTTTGAATTTTTTTTTTGCAAAAGTAATCCTGCTTTTGCCAGCAGGGCACCACGGCGGCGGGACGACCTGAATGATTCAGCGTCTTCAGTGTATTTGCTGAAGGCGCTGAATCATTCAGCGTCTTCACAAAAACCCTATGAAATCCAGCGTCTTCTGCATATATGCTGAAGGCGCGGATTCAGCCTTCAGCATATATGCAGAAGACGCCGATTCATTCAGCGCCTTCTGCAAATATGCTGAAGGCGCTGAGGACTTAGCCAATTTTCGTGAAAATTGGCTAAGTCCTCAGATATAAGTGCTAAAGGCGCTGAACCATTCAGCATCGTTAACACTGAATGGTTCAACGCCTTTAACATTAATGTTTAAAGGCGCTGAACCATTCAGCGCCTTTAACCACAGTAAAGACAAGAATTTTTTTTCAACTCAAAAACCAAAATTTGTACAACAAGTTTCATAACAGAATGAAAAAGTACAACAAGTTTCACAACATCTAGATATTGAGCTAAAACATTCAGAAATTATGTGGAACAATTTCACAACATTCAGATACAACAGTTAAGTAACAATAAAAAAATATAATCACAAAAATGTTAATAATACACCCTCAAACTCAAAATTGAGATAAAACTCAATTTTGAGCTTATCCTCTCCCTCAACCTCCTCGGCCACGCCTGCGTCCACGCCCTTGCGGACGCCCACGCCCACGAGGAACAACAAGCTCGATAATCGGCATATCATCAAGATGCTCGACCGCTGCCAACTGATCGAGCTCCTCGATAATACCACCCTCATCATGCTCAGCAATATGTTGGATCTCCTGTGGTGATGATGACGAGGGACGACGACGTGAATATGTCGATGCAAAAGATGTCCGTGATACAGGAGGCGGGAGTGACTCTGACGTCGAGGAAAATATGGTAGGGGCCTGAATAGGAGGAGATGGAGATCGTGGCACCTGAAATGACGTAAATAGTTAGTTAATTTGAATTTAAAGACTTAATTTGAAATTTCTAGTGATATGAAGGTACTTGATGACTCGAGGACGATGCGTGAGCATAATCTCCCCGTCCCTCAGAAACTCTGACAGTAGGTACCGACGGTACAATTTGCAGTACCATATGAATATGCTCGCGCATATCTGTCAGAGTCCCGAATATCCTCGTATGCGACGGACGATCATGCAATAACTGGCCTATAGTAGTATCTATCTGTCGTAGTGTGTCAGCCTGCATTTCAATGGACAAATTAAATTTATATTAAATATACAAAACATGTTAAATTTATATATATAAATTATTATACCATTGTCCTCTCGATATACCCACGGGGATGAAAAGTCAGCGGAGGACGCTGTACTAGACGATATATCCATCTCCTCGTAATCGTCCAGTACCATTGCATGTATATGGATGCCGCCTACAGTGGGTCCTCACCAGCAGCCGGGAGCTGATCAACAATGTGATCTAGCCTCTCAGACCACCTCTCAATGTGTACAGCGTGAAATGCAATCCAATCCTCATCCGGACGCCCACGTGATGTCACGCGTCGGATGGACTCCACATTGAGAGGTATATGCTGGAGAAGACCGAATTGCCGCAGGACTCTGTCTGGTACATGCATCTCTACATTGTGATAGCAGATGATGACTGTCCTTGAACGCCAGACTTGCAAGCCCTGTACACAGAAGTCTGGTAATGCAGCTAAAATCTCATCTGTGTGCGGCATCCATATAACCTGTTAATGACACAAAATGATCAGTTAGTATAAAAATATTTAGAAAAAAAATATTTAAAGTATTGATTAAAACATCTACATACCTGCATCTCTCTCTGCTGATCTAACTCATCTCTATAAAACTCAATGTCAGCGGTCCTGACATTGGCTCTGAATCGTAGTCCTCCAGCGTTTGCCCATCTAGATTGTAAAATATATATATTAGTTGCAATTACATTTGAAATACAAAAATCTACTATATTAAATAAATATCTTACCGGCAACCCAGAGGGAGATCTACAATGTCGGGTAGTGTCACGCCCCGGGGTCGAAACTGCGACCCGGGCTCGCCAACAGATCCGCCACCTATGCCAAACCCCGCATAGGCGAAGCGTCCTACCTGCAAGAAAAGTACTACAGCTAATAGATATCAGAGCTATAAATGAAAATCTGCTGTATAACTAAAATCAACCACTGTACAACTGAAAATAATACAACAATGTCCATCTCACTACAAAAAAATTGTGATTTAGCGGCATTCTGTAATTGCCGCCTAAAGTTCAAAAAGTGCCGTAAAAACTATTAGTGGCATTTAGCAATTAGTGCCGCTTATACTCGTGTTGGTGAATCTTCTACCGGCATTTAATTAAATTGCCGTTAAAATTAAGTAATTAGTAACATTAAATAAATGCCGTTATAGATGTGGTTATTAGCGATATTATTAAATGCCAGTATTTTTTAATTATCTACAACACTAATAAATGCCGGTAATTATTAGTTTATTTGCAATATTATACAAATGTTGGTAATCTATTGTTAATTCCGGTATTAATAAATGCTGCTAATTCTAAATTTTTTTAAATTATATTTTTAAATAAATAAAAATAATATAAATTATAATTTGCACTATCATAAAATAATTGAATCTTATCAATTTCAAAAAATACAATTTCAATGGATAATATGATATTTCAATATTTTCATATGGCAAGTGACATAAATCGTACATAACAAAATAACAAAAATAATTTACTAAGCTCATTTTCAATTAAACAAACAATAAGTTAAAATCTTTAGTCCATTCAACATCCAAAAAAATAACAAACGACCACAAAATTTTCTAAACACAAAAATACTAATACGTACATAAATAACGCATCCAAATAGATCACACGACATAAAATTGTTTGCGAATATAACAAAACAGTTTAAAATTATTTAAATTTTCTTGAATTCCAAAGGTATTATTACTTGCGTTGAACCTGTCAAAAAAAGAACACGTTAAAAGTTAGTTTTAACGAGTCAAAAGTCTATATATTAAATAATAAAATTGACGAAAGGAAAAAAAATATAGGTCTTATACATATATATATATATATATATATATATATATATATATGTATATATATATATATATATATATATATATATATATATATATATATATATATATATATATATATATATATATATATATATATATATATATACATATACATATATATATATATATATATATATGTATGTATATGTATATATATATATATATATATATATATATATATATATATATATATATATGTATATGTATATATATATATATATATATATATATATATATATATATATATATATATATATATATATATATATATATATATATGTATATGTATATATATATATATATATATATATATATATATATATATATATATATATATATATATATATATATGGAATTAGGCTAGAATACTATCGATAGCACCAAGTCATTTGTGCTATCAAGTTTTTAGTTTTTGGATTAAAAAATATGTGGTTAAGATGATGGTGGTCCCCTAGGGTTTACTAGGTGGTTGGTTGAATAGTAAAAATCTTTGGGGACCATTATAATTCCAACCGCATATTTTTTTATCCAACGGCAGAAAACTTGATAGCACCAATTACTTGGTGCTATCGATAGTATTCTAGCCGGACTATATATATATATATATATATATATATATATATATATATATATATATATATATATATATATATATATATATATATATATATATATATATATATGTACATACATACACATTCCTTTTTTTTGACAGTAAATGTCAATAAATTTTTAAATTAACTTGTTTAAAAAGTTTATTGATTTTATTTTAATTGACTCTTTTGCACATTCTCTGATTATATTTAGTAATAAAAAATTATAATGGGAGGAGGTCATGTTCATCCTCTTTTATACTTAAACACATAAATAAATGTGGGTTTCAACTATATTTTTTATTTAGTCTTCTATTATATATTATTTACTTTGTTGCATAATCATACAACCTAAAAATAATTAAATCTATTATCAAATAATAATTTTAAAATAAAAACAATAATTTTTTTTTAAAAAAAATTAAATCAACCAATCTATTCCAAGGTAATAAAAGAAAGCAAATAATTTTACAAAAAAAAATCTAAATTAACTTACCTTTTTCTTGGTAGAGTCCTGCTTGTGGGGCTCCTTCTTGGTAGAAGACAACGAAGAAAATCCTTTTCTTACACCCTGCGATTGGAAGGTAGAAAGAGTAATTTTTTTTTTATTTTTTTTTTATTTTTATTTTTTTTTTTTGTACTTGGAGAGAAGATAATAAAAAAAATAAAAAAGAGAGAAAAAAAAACCCTAGAAAAAAGCTTTGCATATGAGGAGAGGAAGACTAGGAGTCGTACGGCACAAGAGGAAGGAAGAAGTAGGCGGGATATGGAAAATTGATGGATAATCTCAGTTAGGTCCCTCAACTTATTAATTATTTATATCTTAAATAAGGATTTAAGATCTTTTACCAACATTTATTTTTAAATGCTAGTAATTAAAGTTTCTTTGTGGTATTAAAAGTAACTGCCGGTATTTAAACTATCTTTTACCGGCATTTAAAAATAAATATTGCTAAATATTCTTATTCACCAACAATAATTTGTAAATATCGATAAATGATATATTTAGCAACAATTTTTAATAAATACCAGTATATTTTGTATTTAGCAACATTTACTTAAATATTGCAACGAATAATGCCGCTGTATATCAAATTTCTAGTAGTGTCTCCCAAAAATGATAATCATACAATATCCCCATATACAAAGCTCAAAACTCAACAGGGAGATATCTCCAATAAATACATCAGTGTACAGGCTCTCAATACATATCATATCCTCACTACATGAGTCTCTCAAAAGAGAAAAACAAAATAGCCAATCTACTGCAGGTCTCCTCTGAAGGGGTACCGCTACTCTCCAACGACGGGTAGGGATCTAGCTCGCGACCTCCTCGCCTCGATCAACAACCGCAGAATCAGCAACACCCGCTAAGACTCTGCAAAACAAAGGAGAGGAAGAAAAAATGAGGGGGAAAACCCCTAAAGGGTGTGAGAACTACACCAAAAAGGGAGTTCTCAGTGGGTACCACCGCCAGACCCGACGGTCTGCCCACTAAGTCATCAAGAGACATAAAATAACCAAAGAAGTGAGAACTGAACAAGAGCGCTGATGTCACCTAACAGCTACCAAGCCTCCATCTAAATGCTCAAGAGGGGAGAATCAAAGAATGGTATGCAACCACTAGCACATGAAGTGCACAATCGACCCAATCGAGCTGACTGCCACACCTGGTCCAGTCAAACCTGCGCCCACCTACAACCACCTCCCGCTGACGGGCAGAAATTACGTAGGGCGTCCAAACGGACTAACTCTCTATCGAGTAGTGGCTCATGCAGGCTATAGTCAAAATCCACGCTCTCTCTCAGAACGGATAAACTCAAGATCACCAAGCCTCTCGCACAACGGTCAACAACTCATAATGACCTTGGGACAACCGTCGATCCCCAAACGGTTCCCAACAACACTAGCACTGGTCTAAACACGGCTACTAGACTCCACTCGGTCCCCCCTGACACGAGTGTAACAGTAAAGTAAATATCTGTAATGACCCAATCGATAGACTAGTAATCACTAGCACTGCCTGCTCTGCTGTCGAACTCAAGAACTCAATCGCGGGATACAGATCGACTTCGGATCGGTACGGTCGCATCCCAAAGTAAGTAACAGATCGGCCTCTCTAACCGTCCGATCGCAAACAAAAGTAAGTAACAGATCGGCCTCTCTAACCGTCCGATCGCAAACAAAAGTAAGTAACAGATCGACCTCTCTAACCGTCCGATCGCACACAAAAGTAAGTAACAGATCGGCCTCTCTAACCGTCCGATCGCACACAAAAGTAAGTAACAGATCGGCCTCTCTAACCGTCCGATCACACACAAAAGTAAGTAACATAAGTGTAAATCAGCAGGACTGGATCATGACTCTGATCAAAGTGGGGAAGCCCAACCACTAAAGAAGCCTCGGTCCTCAATCAGATGCAAAAATACTCAAATAGTGAGAAACTCTGTCCACTAGAGAAATCAGATACCCAATCTAGTGCATAAATAAATATCCGGTCAACCGCCCAATATCCGCGGTTGCCGCAATACCCTGCCGTCTATAATCAAGTCCTATAACCGACCTCCGATCAACCGCCCAAAGTCCGCGGTCATCGCAAACCCTGCCAACCGCAATCCAACACAACCCGTCCCTGACACCAATGTCCCGGCAACACTACCCCAGGCCCCTGCTCGCACCCGAGCAACACAGACCGCCTGACTAACAAAGAAGGAGAAAAGGATAACATGGTTTCTCCTAAGTCAAGTTCCAAAAGTAGTGCAGCAATAAAAGATGGCCTAACTACATGTCCAAACAAGCATGCTTTTGTCCTCAGAAACGATAAAGGTGGGTGAAACATATATTAGCAAAGCATGCTAAAGTATTCCTACTATGGTATACCAATCTCACCCAAGTAGGCCATTCCTTGCTTACCTCTCGCTCATATCGGTTGTACATCAAATATGCCTGCTATCAGTCATAGAGGGGTGACATCCCCACAAGTGCACTTACATTCACCATAACATAAACACCTTATACAGTTACCAATATTAAGCTTACCCACCTGAAGTGCTCAATCCAAGGCAAACCTGGGGTCGGTGAAGAGCGTGGCCACTTGCACGTACAATCCGCTGAACCCGTATCCACGGTACATGTCGCGCAAACCTCGGCTCCTAGCAGTGTTCCAAAAACACTCGCGAACCCTCCTGGGTACAACAAAAGGTCCAAAGTTACACTTTTATTCCAAAATATCCAAGTACATACAAATCTGTTGGAACAGTCCCAAAGATGCGGATTTTTCACCTACAGCAATAACTCAGAAAAATCCAACATAAATACTGTCGCGATCCTCGCGTCGAGACCTTCGAAACGGGTACCTGCACGTTCAATTCTGAGCCCCGTAGGCCGAGTTACAAATTCCACAACGCGATGAGCGCGAAACTCCACAACATACACAACTGTATCACATTGCACAGAAGAACAAGAAAAGTATACCTTTGGGCAATTTCTATAAAAATCCCAGAAAAATACGATGATAATCCACACGTCGAGTAGATGCAAAAAGTGTATAGGCACGTCTCAATCCGATGCCCGGATGCGGAGATATTGCCGAAAGACCACGCCGCTGTCCAAGTCTCAACCACAGCAAATAGTGTCACAGTAAGCTTGGAAAAACACCTCGAAAAGCGCAAAACAAGGGGAAGCAAGAAATACCAAGATCGAAGCTCTGTCTGTCATGGATCCAGCGGCGAAGAAATTGCCTGAAAAGGTGGTCGGAGTAGGCCAGGGGAGCTCGCGCACCGAAACGCGACGAAGGGGAACACAAATGGATGAGCGTCGCGCCGCGCTGTAAAAATGGAAACCTCGGGAAGCGTGCCACATAAAATCTTAGAAATGCTCCAGAGGATGCAGAACACAAAGGGGAACCATTTTGCTGAAGAGCCCGTGGCGAGAAAAAGCTCGGAAATGCCGAAAAAAGGGAGAAGAAGACGGCTCGGGTCGCTTAAATAGGCTCCAGAAAACAATTCGCGAAATACCGGATATATCCCCAGATTCGGGCGCCCGAATTTTTCGGGTCGCTACAGTGTTGGGCCCGGCCCAACACTGTGCGGGCCCGAATCGCCCACGGGCCTCCACGTCGCCCGCCAACCAGCAGACAGCCGTGCGGGGCCATCCCCCGCACGACACGTGGCCCAACGGGGAGCCGAAACGTGGCCAGCTCTAGTCAACGCGCGCCTGGCGCGCGCACGTGGGCGCGCCAGCGCCGCCTGCGCACTCTGCCAGGCACGCGTCCCGAGGCGGTCCAGCTTGCTCCGTGGTCCCGGTGCACTGCACCGACCAACCACCTACTGCCACGTGTCTTACCTCCGGTGCACGCCGGCCCCGTGGACCGCCCACCTGCCCGCGCGCCCGCGTGCCTGCCCGCGCACTGCGCGCTGCCCGCGCCTGCCCGCCGCCGCGCCTGTGCCTGCCCGAGCCCGCGCCGCCGCGCTCCGCCGCTGCCCGCCGCCGCCAGAACAGTGTCAAGGTGCCTCGAAAATCGTGCGCGTCATCCGGGCTCCGAAAAATGCAAGTGAGTAGTCCATTTTCATCGTTTTCGCGCGCTGAATCCAAATCCGAAGTCCGATTTGCCAAATTCCAACTCTAAAAATTGCCAAAGGCACCCGGAAAGGTGTTTTTTTGTCCAAACTTCGCGCTAAGCCCAATTTTAATATCTATTGCGCGCAAAACCACTTCTAAGCATTCGACGGGGTCATCTGACTACTCTCGTGATCCATTAAACACTCTGAGTCCAATTGGTGCACAAACACCACCGACGCGCCACATAGGCCTCCAGAAACTGCTGGTCAACCAGTAATCTCGTCGTGGGGATCCGGGTCCTCACAGGTAGCGCTAGGACGCCTGTAGGTCGGCCGATATGAATATGCTCCCAAGCCCAAATCTATATATTAACATAAACGACTTAATATAATAAATAAAATATTAAATACCAATATTAACATAATAATGAAATCAAAATATTATATATTATACCTGCAATAGCGTTCCAAAACAACAACACTCGGCCTTCCCGTACAGTGAGGCAAGTCCTAGCGCTCGATACATATATGCTAAGGCAGCTGCACCCCATGCATAAGCCCCGCAGAGATCAAAATCAGCCAAAAGTGATAGCCACTTTAGGTGAACTCTACGTCCGCTGGGGTTGGGAAACAAACTACACCCGATTTGATATAACATATATGCACAGGCTGTAGCCGCCAATACTTCTGCAGGGGCATCTAGATGTAATGACCCGGCCCACTAGTAATAATAACTCGTTGGGCCCAAACCACAACCCAAAATGCTTAAGCCCAGTTATTATTATTAGTGTCCATGTCTCCTATAAATCCAATAACAATTCCATCCACATCCAATGTGGGACTATTGGGGGCGTCACAGACTCTCCCCGTTTAGCCCTGACGTCCTCGTCAGCCCAAACACACACACACAGCAGCCCAAGATCACTAGGCGATGTGAGACTCGTCTCGCTAGCCCTGTTATTTAGACCCAAGCTCAGCCGAGACTCGTAACACACTTCCGGCTTGTTATTGGCTCTGATACCAAATGTAACGACCGACCCACTAGCAATAATAACTCGTTGGGCCCAAACCACAACCCAAAATGCTTAAGCCCAGTTATTATTATTAGTGTCCATGTCTCCTATAAATCCAATGACAATTCCATCCATATCCGATGTGGGACTATTAGGGGCGTCACACCAAGCTCAGAGCATAACCACCATCCCGGACCACTCGTTCCGACTGTCCGTCCTACCGAGGCGACGGTCAAAACTAACGTTAGGTTTCAGCTCTAAGACCTACCACAATGTCTACCCCACAGAAAGAGCTGCGTACAGGGCCTCCTAGCCGAAAGTGACCAGTGCCAAAACTCCGAGTAGTCGACAGATTCCCTTGACCCACACCTGCCCCGAAAGATCAACGACCCAAAACGCTCCCAAACTAAGCCTCAAGGCTATGCCTTAGTCATGGGAAGCTGGCGACAAAACCCACAAGGTAAGATCCTACCTCCGTCCTGGCACCGACGGGGTGCGACACTCTAATTAACCACTAACTCTCGGTCCCAATCCGTTGCCCCCCCCAAGCACCGGACATCGAATCGAGCGGTAAATCTCCAGACCAAACTGTGACACTCCCAACTAGGAAAAAACCTACGCCCTAGGTCCGCTCAACAATGACCTCCAGGTACTGAAGACTATCCATCTGAGACCTAAAGGGTCGGAAGAAGACAAGCAATGAAAACAGTGCGAAGAACCCTGTCAAACGTTGCCTAGGTTCACTAAACGCACTCGAGGGATCACGCGCCAACCCACTAGTAGGACAACCTAACCGACCCTCTTGCTCAGAACACAGGAACCCGACCCAGAGCTACCTGGCACCACCCAGTGTCAGAAGTTAAACCCCCCAATAAAAGTCGCCACTTACGCACACTCGTGCGAAACAAGGCACGACCTCTCTAACCAAAAACGAGCCCAAACGAAAAAGATTTACTAGCCCCGGTGGTCTCCCTTTCTAACCCAAAGGAGCACCCCGAGACCCCATCGCGACGATCTCTACAACCATCGCGGTGTCTACGGTAAAAAGCCGAACTATAGGCAACAACCATAGGGGAAGAATCCTCATTCCCACCCATACCTTGCCCATGGTGCAAAAAGAATCGGCCGACTACCTGCTATAACATAACAACAGAAGACCTAGAAGGTACAAGTTCAGACAGACGGCTGTCCCGTTACCCACGACCGACAAACGGCCGACACACTAACAAACACCGGTGGGTTGCACTACCACCCGAGCTAAACCGGAAAACAAAAACTCAACAGTCCTACACTCTCGCATCTCTACGCAATTATACCCTGATCAATTCATTAGTTAGTAGCCAGTGGTAATCTGCTCCAGTGGATGTTGGACAGCGACTACTGTGGTTAAAGCTGTTTTTCTCTGATACCATCTTAATCTGTCACGCCCCGGGGGTTTCATTAAGTGGAAGACGACCGCTAAAAAGAGTTGAATTGCGTATATATATATATATTTTTTGAAACCAACCTCCCCAAGTGCGTGCCCAGACCCGCCGCATATACAAATTCACTCTGCGAACGGGCAGAGTCTCCTTTGTATATGCACGGCGTCCTGACTACAACAACCATACAATCATCACTTTAACCACACTAGTTCAACAGGCGAATGCATACAACCATTTTCCATACGTATTAAAGAGGGCGGCAAATTTTGAAAGGATAAATTCACAAGTTTTTAGAAACGGTGCCCACACGGCACCTAGGTTTTTCAAAACGGTTTTCGAAATATTTTCCTTTTCTTTTCTTTTGTAGTTTGAAAGCGGCCGATCGGGAAAAGCTAAACAACCACCCACAAGGGTAATAAAAGACATTCTAACATCCACATCGACCCCACAAGGGTATCGCGATCCACATAGTAAGATACTAACAAGTAATGAACTGAGCAAAATAAAAAGTAAATACAGTCTATGGCCTCGAAGGACCAAAAATACTCCTGCCACGGCCTCACCGTCGCCCTAGCTCTCACCCCCGAAGGAACCTATCACAGAGTGGGAAGTCAGCGACACAGGGTATAAAAGATGAAATGCAGGAAGACTGTAATTAAAGCAGACCGTAAGAAAACCAGAGTAACCGCCCTCCGCATCGTGAGATCGACGGTATCCCCTCCCCCTGCATAACCTGAACCGGGCACCTGCCCCGGCAACCCAGACGGAGCACCAACCTCAAGAAGAAAAACCAAACCAAGCACCAACCTCAAGAAGAAAACCAAACCGAACACCAACCTCAAGAAGAAAAACCAAACCGAGCACCAACCTCGGGAAAAACCAAACCGAGCACCAACCTCGGGAAAACCAAACCGAGCAACCACCCTCCCAAGAGGGAAACAAAACACGAACACTTGCAAAACCTGACCACGTCGAGCACCTACCCCGACGGGTCCCACCGCTCACACCTTGGCGCCTCAAAACCCCACACCTACGGGGGCCCCCACTACGTCACCTCGTGGGTTTACACGAGTCATAGACCACTTTTTCGGAAAAGCACACCCTTTGCGGTGGCCAAACCGCGGGTGCGCGTGCTGCAGCCTCGAGCATAGTAAGCAAGTACACAAGATAAAACTGATAGTAATGAACCATAAAGATCACCAAATATTAGCACAGTTAGAGAGTAATTGAGAATGCTCACAGATTTCGAACCCAGACACTAACCCTCAGAACGAAAACCCACAACATGATAAGCATGAAAAATAACGATATTGCGCATAAAGGGATTCTAAGGGTGTACCCACCTGAAACGCGAAGAAGAGGGTGTGCGAAAACTCCAGTTAAAACCCTCCCACCTTGCGTCCGAAAAACTACAGTAAGAATTAATGTTAAAAACATCGTCGCGGTCAAAAACACTCAAAAACGGAGCGAAACGGGCCAAAAACGGAGCTTCTGGACTCTCAGGCTGAAAATCGGTGCACGGGTCCAGGCGTGGACCGGGTCCACGACGCAAGACGGCAGCGGCGCAGACCAGGCGCACGCCGCAGCGGTCGACCGCTGTGGCATGGGCCGGGCCGCGCACGAGCTGAAGCGCGCGCCGGGTCCACATAGTTGGGCTGCGGGGGCGTGCACCGGGTGCACGCCGGACCGGTGGACCGCGCGGCCTTGCGCACGCATCCGTGCGCCGGGTCCGCGCCCCTGGGCCCGGGAGCCGTGCGCCGGGTGCACGCCGGGTCCTGTGGACCGCGCGGCCTGGCGCACGCATCCGTGTGCCGGGTCCGCGCCCCTGGGCCCGGGAGCCGTGCGCCGGGTGCACGCCGGGTCCTGTGGATTGCGCGGTGGTGCGGCCGTACCGGGATGAACAGTAATCCCCTTTTTCGCCCCCCGCGGCTCCGGTTGCGACCCCGCGACCCCGGCGACTGCGGCGACGACCCCGGGAACACGGTAACGGCGGCGGCGGCGGCCTCCTGTTTAACCACGGCGGCGGCGACCTCCCGTTTAGTACCAAACACGCCTCGCACGCGACACGACAAGAGAGAAAACCTCACACCGAAAAATCGGAAAGATCCGAACCGCTCACCTCGTTTTCGCCGGTAAGGGAGGAAGAAGGAGGATCGTCCCGTTCTCGTTCGCCGGATTCCGCAGGACGTGCGATCGTCCTTCCTTCTCCCCGTCTCGTCGCCTCGGTTCCTCACGCCAACAGTTGAAAAGAGAGAACAAGAAGAGAATTGGGGTTTTCCCCTCCGCACGCACCCAGAAAAGACTTAACGCACAAATGAAAAACAGGAAAAACCTAAATCCCCAAAACACACTAAAATCAGTTGGGATGCAACGAAAGGTCCAGATTACCCCGAAAAATGTGCCGATTGCCTGCACGCATTCCGATGCACCCCAAGCTGATGAAAACTTCAAAAAATATTTTTAGGAGATTCCGGGGTCGGAAATCCAATCCGATCGAGCCACCGTTCACCGTTTTGCGAGCTCTACCACCTAAAAATACCCGCAAAGCCCAACGATCAGCCCAGAAATTCTCGAACTTCAACCCCCCCTTAACGACTGAAAAGATTCAATTAGTGCCAAAACGGAAAACGGGAAGGTCGAAGTAATACAAACTAAATAGAATAACCCAATAGCATAAATAAGATGAAAGAAAAGTCTGATCGCAGAAAGATCCCGTCCGATCATCTCGAAAAGCGTGCTGGCCACTAAGCACGGATCCTGATGCACCATCCAAAGGCAACCGCTTTGACCTCCATTCCGGGAGATTCGTAAATCGGAATCTGAATCCGGTCGCTTTACCGTTTTCCATTTTCTGAGTTCAAACGCAGAAAAATATATGCGGTCCCGGCCGGTCCATTGCAGAAAACACAGTGAAAAGCTTCCCTAACAACTCCGTCATAAAAAGGTATTCAAAGGCAACGGAATGCCAGGACTCTACACTAGAGGTATATGGCAGTACTGATGATATAGCCACGTTAGGCGTATCTGCGACCCGCTTATTTCGTCGGGCACAGCTCCCAACAATGCCTCGCATATCGGCACCCACTCTTGAAGTGAAGTTCCCGTCACTGGTGGACCGTCGACACGGAGACCTGAAATAACCGCCACATCCTGGAGTGTGACGGTCATCTCACCATGGCGAAAGTGGAACGTCTGGGTCTCCGGTCTCCACCTCTCGGCAAGGGCGGCTAGTAAAGCCTGATCCAGCTGCACGCGTCTCAGGCGTGCTACCCCGTAAAATCCAGACTGTCGGAGTAGATCTAGTACAGCTGGATGGTCAAGCTCCCACTAGTTGAGCTTGCGCCCATGCTCTGAGAACTCCACAGCATGATACCCCTGTAATGCCAGAACAAATATAGTTAACTTTTACACCAATTCAACTTATTTGTATTACAATAAAATATCAAATGAAATTTTATAGCTCTTACCTTAGTCCTGATAAATGTTGACCTATGGAGATGCTGCTCTGATAGGACCGACGGATCAACTGGTCTCGCGTCCTCGTGATCTGCCATCTGTAATATATAATCTACATATTAGTAACATAATAGCTAAAAAAAAGTAACTATTAAGACAAGATAAATAAAATTGTGGAGGTCATACGCCGACGTCCTTGTTGCACTCTTTGTACATTTTGTGGACAAGTGCTCCTATAATGGCCTGCCTGTTTACAAATGGAGTATGTTCCTCGTCGGCCACCCCCCTCGTCCATTATATTATGAATACGTGTAGATCGTGGACGACCTTTCTTCCTTCGTATAGGAGGCGGTACAATCGGGGGACCTTGGGGTCGTGGCCAGTGCCGTCTATCAGGAACAGGATGAAAATGTGGTGCATACGTCGCACGATAGCAGTCCGTACTATACCAGACTGAACAAAAAATATGATAGTCTAATCTCATTTGTGTTGTAATACAAACTGTTAAGATATGCGAGCTGTCACGCCCCGAGGCCGCCAATTTGGTCGGTTCGGGCGCGCCAACAGACCCGCCAATCGGGCATGACCTCTCTATACCCGAAAGGAACGGTAACAACATCTCCAATCAAAGCAATGCGTATGATGAGATACAATATCAGAGTAAAAGCAGCTACTAACTAAAACTTTCATTCATTAAACAACAAGTTTAAACCATAAGTGAAAGCATACATGAGTGAACCATAATAAAATTTATTACATTTCCATCTCTCAACTTGAAACTTAAACAATAATAGATTTTACATCTTTTTCCTCACAATACATAGTTCACTCAAAATATAAAAAGGGATACAACTTCTAGACCCTCTAGGTCTCTATGCTGCTGGGCCCTTGCCCCTGTCGAATGCCTCGCTGACTGCATGTGACACCCCCGGAATTTGGATTAGTCCTCTATATAAATGATATAATAGGACTAAATCTCTAACCCGGCTATAGCATTTTGGATGGTAGCAAGATCCAAGAGGAACATGAGAGTTAAGCGTGCTAGAGCTAGAGTAGTTCTAGGATGGGTGACCCCCTGGGAAGTGGGGCGTCACAGTTGGTATCAGAGCCATTCACCAGCCGAAAATGTGAGATGAGTCTCGGCTGAGCCAGGGTTATATAGCGGGTAGAGCGAGGCTCCCCGGCTAATGACCGTTGTGAGTGGAGTGCAGCTCCTCACAAGGTCGGCTAAGGCTAGCGAGACGAGTCTCACATCGCCTGGTGCTTGTGAGTGCGCTTGAGCCTGACGTGGACGTCAGGGCTTAAAGGGGGGAAGAATGTGACACCCCCGGAATTTGGATTAGTCCTCTATATAAATGATATAATAGGACTAAATCTCTAACCCGGCTATAGCATTTTGGATGGTAGCAAGATCCAAGAGGAACATGAGAGTTAAGCGTGCTAGAGCTAGAGTAGTTCTAGGATGGGTGACCCCCTGGGAAGTGGGGCGTCACACTGCACCTGTATCTGTACCTGAAAAAATGGTCACCTAAGGGTGTGAGAACTACTTAAAGTTCTCAGTGGGTTCAACCACCGAGAAGGAATGTCCTACACCACTTGGTCCAATGGAAGCAGGATAGCAAGATAATCTATGCTAAAATAACAGCAAATGCTAACTAACATGATCACACATGTATGAATAAAACTACCCTATCTGTGTATGTACCCTGTCTCACCGCTATCAATCTTGTCCCTCTGGGCCACTATCCAAAACTCGGCCACTATGCCGCTGTATACAGGGTTAAACTAACCCGGTCACCTAGGCCACTCTATTACCTCATTATTATTTTCACATTCTTATGTTTTAATCTCAAGCTGTTCGCCCCTTGGAAAACCTCGCCCCACGGGCCCCAGCCCGGCAGTCATGCTACCATAATACGGGATAGTCCAAGGTTATCGATAGCTTTTCTTTTTCTCTTTTATCTTTACTTTCACACTGCGGGCCCACGGCGTCGAGGGTGATCGGCATCGCCGTGCCCACTAGTCACTTGGAGTCGAGGGTGATCGGCATCTCCAAGCACTACATAGGGAGTCGAGGGTGATCGGCATCTCCCACCACAACATAGGGAGTCGAGGGTGATCGGCATCTCCCCTGGGAGTCGAGGGTGATCGGCATCTCCCAGCCAACATCTTGGTATGTTGCCACATTATCTTATTTTCTTTTAAAGCATAACCATGCAGGGTCCGAGAGTTCCAAAAGACGGATGCCTACAACCCCAATCAAACAACAACAGGTTGTAGCACCGCCTCCCGTAGTGCCCGGCCCAATGTACTTTATTTTTTCTTTTACCTTTCTTTAAACATTCTCTTTCTGTTCTCTTTCTTTTAAGCATTTTGCTTATCTTGCATATTAAGCCACTTTTAGCTTTCTCTTTTATCCTGAGTTCTTTACTCTAGGATAGTTTGGGTGTCTATAATACCAATTTAGATTTGAACTTCTTATTCTTTTACATTTACACTTTGTCTTGCCACTTGGCAATTTCTTTGGCTCCTTAGCCCCTTTTCTAATCTTTTCTTTACTTGATCTCAATTCACAACCTTAGGGTTTACTATGTCCCGAGGACATTATTAACCTTTAGTCACATTTGGTCTAGAGTCTATTAACTCTATTCGCATTCAACATAGGCCTAGAGTTTACTAACTCTATTTCATCTTTCACCTAATTTAGAGTTCATTACTCTAGTTGCATTTTCATCTTTTATCTAGAGTTCCTTAACTCTATTTTTCCTGTTTCACGTTCAACTTAGAGTTGCACTAACTCTAATTCATTAATCGAGAGTTTTGACTCGACTGGTTCATCTTAGGTTTCCTTTACCTAAGTTCCATCTTATGCACTACCTAGAGTTCATTGACTCTATTTTACGTTTTCTTCTTAGCTTAGAGTTTCTTTCACTCTATGTTTTCTCTTTTCAAAATAACCTAGAGTACATTTAACTCTATGTTGTACACTCTATAATCAACCTTAGGTTAATCCCTAAGACAATGTCACTCGTTCATCTAGGTTTAAATCCTAGATTATTATGCCACTCGTTAAACCCTTAATTTAGGTTTTCTCCTAGTTTTACATCCATCATAATCTTACAACATCTATTCTTTGTTCCTCATACTCATGCAAAATTAACCTACCATAGGTTTATCTTGTCGGGTTATGTATATTATGGATCTAAATAGGAGAAAAAATACCTAGAGGGGGGGTGAATAGGTGTAAACGATAAACACTTAAAAATCTTTGCGTAATAAAACCCAATGCGGAAATGAAAAAATAACACGCAAGATTTTTACGTGGAAAACTCCAAAACCAGGAGTAAAAAACCACGGGACCGATAACACGGTGAAATCCACTAGAATTATAACACGTACAAAGGTGATATACCGTACTCACAGACGACTCAACCTTTTTCCATACGCTCCTAGTTGATCTTCTCCGCTCGCTCCGCAACGCGCCTCGAATCCACGATTAGCGTCCAACGCCGAATCCACGGCGTCCAACGTCGAGTCCACAACGTCTGACCGAATCCACGGTCTTCACCCAGTAGCACGTCTCGAATCCACGAACGTACCTCGCTCCGAATCCACGAGAGCGGTAGCACCTTGAATCCACAAGGCCACGCGAGTCCACACGCCGATTTTGGAAAAATCGTTGTTTTTGGGTGGTGATGATCCGCCGAATACTTAGATCAAAGATAGATCGGAAATACCATCTAAGTATTCATTAATTTGATTCTACTCAAAATCTGAGTATGAAAACCTAGAATCAAATTAATTAATATAGATGAAGAAACATAGAATTAAATCTAGTTATTTCCTTTCTTCTCTATAGGTGGATTTCTCTTTTTCGACCGTATTTTGGATTATTCAGCTCTCTTTTGGATTACCCTAAAAAAATGAATCGTAGGGTTTATTTATAGGTTAGAAACCATTGGAAGAGGATAAGAATAAAAAACTAACCTAATCTGGAATTTTTCAGGACGGCGGTCCGGACTGGAATACTGCGGTCCGGACTGTCGTAGCTAAACAGACTATTTCCAGAAAAACACACGTTCGGGGTCCGGAACGAAATGCCACGGTCCGGACTGTTCATGCATTTTCAGCAAAACCCACGTTCGGGGTTCGGAACAGAACTAGGTGTGTTCCGGACTGGATTGCGCATGAACTACCCTATGTTCGGGGTCCGAACTGTAGTTGCCTGTTCCGGATCCTGAACATATAACATGTCCAGTTTTTGATTTTTATGTGATTAAAAATCCATCCATGTGTTTCTACACTATAAGAAGTATTCGGATCACCAAAATTATTTAATTAAACATACCTGATCCTTTTGAATTCTTCTTACTTGAGATTGAGGTATATGATCCAAGCTCCTTTATCTTCAATCTTCAAGACTTAACCAATTTCACGAAATACGCCAAAATAAATTCCTTAACAATCTCCCCCTTTGGCGGTTTCGTGACAAAACAGAAATCCACTTAAGAAAATTCAAAAAGATATTTTTGTTGTTATCACCATACAATAAAAATTTACATTGGAGATCCAAAAAAAATGAATACACGAGATAAACTCCTAAAACAGACTCTAGACTTAGATATCTGTACTCTCTGTAAAAAGAAATGATTCTTGACAAAAGAGATCGTTAGATACCTCAAGAATATTTAGCATTCAAAACCAAGAGATAGAGTTTATACTCACCATGACATTTATGAACTCAGATATGTAATGAGATCACAATAAAAAATAGACATATCTTCTAGGTATTAAAAAAAAACGAATGTCATAAGTTTGTTAGTCAACAACAACTTGTTAGTTATATTACATGCCCAAATAGTTAGTCGAATAGTTAGTCGAGGCATGCATCAAAACACAATACAGAACCAAAGTTGAAGTTGTACTTACCTTCAGAGATCAACCATTGTCAGTTCAAAAGTTCTCTCTCCCCCTTTTTGTCACTAAATCAAGACAAAATTACAAAATAAAAGGAGAGTCAAAAGTTCAAAACAGGAAAATATAAAAACTAAACTAAAAAACTTGCAAAATAAAATATTAGAAAGAATCAATCGTCGGACTTTGAGTCCTCAGAGCTACTACAGCCCATCTTCGAGAACATCTTTTTCACTAATTTTTTCATTAACGTGAACTTCTTTGTCAAGGTGATTTGGGCTGCAGTGATGAGTTCAAGTTCATCAGAAATTCGCTTCTGCTCTTTAGTAATTTGTTCTTGCTCAAATGATAAGCGTTGCTGCTCCTTAAAAATCGATGTAACGGATGCTTCATCATCTGGCATGGGTGCTTGCCTCGAGGGTGATGCAGAAGTGCCGACGGAGGGTTTCGTCGCGCGTGGAGGAGTTGGTGTTACATGAGGCAGTTTATGCAAAGACTTAACAACTGTTGATTCATTGATCATATTTAAACAGTGTTGATAAGTTGTCGAACTGATATCAACCTGAAATTTCTTTAAAATTCTCATTATGATCAATGGAAATGGGAGTCTTTCCGTAGGATGAGGATGCTCAACGTATCGTGTCATCCTATTCCAAATAATGTATGGAATGTTGATATTTAATCCCATTGCCTCTGACGGATGTCCTAAGAGATACAAGAACAGCATTCGATCCCATCTCAAGACTTTCGTCTGCATGTTTGGAAGAATATTGTAACATGTGATGAAGTTTAAGAATCGGTACTCAAGACGAAGTTCTTTGGACTTGACAGATTTCTCCGTTGACTGAGTTACCTCCAAACATATTCCCCTTATAACCGTTTGCCACATCGTGTTCGTCAAACTCCTTCCTTTCAAGTAGTTAATTCCTGACCTGTTAGCTTGCGTCCCTAAGACTTCACCAATTAGTTGTGGAGTTATTTTAAGTCTTGTTCCTTGGACGTTTGTGTAAAACTCCATTGGACCATCTTCATTTTCTTGAAGGTGTCGTGCATTAGTGTAGAAGGTCCTTACTCGATGCAAACAATAGACAAGCATTTCTGGGAATCTGCACACTTGAAGAAGATTGGCTTGTTCAATCAAATTACCAAACTCCGGCGAGTGGTCTCGAAGAGCACCAATGTTAACATGTCTTTCGTCGATGCATTCTCGATTTTCAAACGACCTTAGACGATCCGCATTAATGAACACTTGTTCCTCACGGGGTGGTGAATCAGGAGCTATTGGTTCGTTAATTTCAACCCTTCGTGCTCGTCCTACCCGTCGAGCAAGTCTCTTTCTTTTCATCGAGATAGATGATGATGGTATTGGTGCTTTGCCTTTGTCCACAGCCGTAGGTGCAGCCTTTTCCTTACGTGAACCAGGGGACTTCCCTTTTGTCTTAACAGGCGTTGTGTCGTTGTAGTGTCCCAGGATCCCCAGTGGTTTTCCCCTGTTTCGGGGTGTGGAACACCTATTATTGGTCTGTGGGGCTCCAACATGTCAAAGTGATGTGTTGTTTGGACTCAGTGTGGATTTGGGAGCAAGCCTGACCTTCGGCTGCTTTTGCCGAATTTTAGGAGTGGATTCAGGCTGAACGGAGGCCATATTCGGATTCAGCGCGGAAAAATGCATGAAAACGATTATTTATTTATATTTTTTCTGAGTCCGGATGCCCAAAAACGGACCCCCGGAAGTTTTCTGCATAAAATGGTGCATGGGGGGGGCCGTGGACCGGCCTGGACACGTGGCGGCCTGTCATTGGGCCGGCGCACGCCTCCCGGTCCACGGATTGGGCCGCTGGTGCACCGTGGACCGGCGGGCCACGTGTCAGCGCGCGGTTGGTCCGGCGCAGTGCACGCGGCGCGCGGGGGAAGGCGCGGGCAGCTCGGGCAGGCCGGGCAGGCGCGGGGTGGGCGCGGTGCACGGTGGACCGGGGTGCGCCACGTGGCGGCCCCGGGTTGGTGGGTGCAGGTGCGCGCGGTGCACCCGCAGGCGCGCGCCTGCGGCCGTACGCGCACGCGAGCGCAGGCGCGCCGGCGGCCGTGTCGGGCGGGAAAAGGCGCCGCCACGTGGCGCCACTCCACTGGCTGGCGCCACCCACCCCCGCCGCCCCGCAGGGGGACACGTGGGCGCATGCGATTCGCCGGGCACGCCGTCCCCTGTGCGGGGGACACGTGGCGTGACCTGGGGCGGGTCGGACGGCCATGCGATCCGGCTGGATCCCGTGTGCGGTGTGGGCCTCCGTGGGCCGGGCTACTGTTTGAGCCCGGTTTCGGGGCCCGAAACTTTCGGGCGCCCGAAACCGGGACCCAATTGGAATTAATCCAATTGTTTGGATCAGCCTATAAAAGCAGCCCACTTCCCCCTCTTCTCTTCCTTTTTTCGAGAGTTAGAGAGAGATTGAGAGGGAGAGGTCTTCAGAGAATTTGTTCCTCTCTTGATTTTACATCTCGTGGTGGATTTCCGAATTTTTCGTAAGCTCGACAATGGCGATCTGGATTTTACAGTACGCCTCGATTTTTCCCCTTTTCGGCCCGTTATCGTGGCATCTCAGTCCGAGAAGCCCCCTGCGTAGTACAGGAGTCTGATTTCGATGATTTCTTCGCCGGTGTGTTCTTGAGAGGTAGGGCTTCATTTTTTGTGTTGGTGATATCTCTGGATTCCAAATTCTTGGCACGGTTCCCGAGGTGTTTGTGACCCCCCTTTTGCTGTATGGAATTTTGGACAGCGGCGACTTCAACGATTTATATCTTGGCGTAGGAGCATCGGATCGAGGCGTTTAAGGAGTCGTTTTGGGCCTACTTTTCGCGAGGAATGCAACCATAATTTTTCTGGGATTTTTGGAGCACGGAACAGAGGTGAAATGCCTCGTTTTGTGTGCTGGTTGTAAAAATAGCAAAAGCTGTATTTGGGACTTGTAATTTTTACACCGTGTGCAATGTTTGTTGTTGTAGGACATTGTTTTCGGTAGACAGCGGCTTTAGAGGACTGTGGGCAGCGGAGTGTTTCTTCGGGTGTTGTGCACGCTTTTCGAGGTGGGTGGTTGTGTTTCCCTTATTGTTGACATGCTCACTAGGATTATCAGAGTTTCCCAATTTAAATGTGACAATCTAATATTTGATGTGAGAACCTAATATATTGATCCCACAAATTAATTGGTAGCTTCTATGTGTTAAAATTGGAACAGTTATGTTGGACATATGTTATGATGAAGCTTGCATTCAAGGATGACTTAAAAATATTGGGACACTTAAATTGCTCTCCTAAAAAGAATAATAAGTGTTTTATCCTCTAGTTTACAATAGTGAACATTTGCATGCTTGTATGGACATCCTAGCACCTTGACTTACAACGCACTTATATTAAACCCCGTTTCCCCGTACTCTCACGTACTACCACACCTATACCTTGGTTATCTCGTGTCCCAATTTGCTTGTGGCATCATACACTGTGGATGTGGATCTCCGACTACTGTGGTTATGGTTGTTTTTCTCTGATACCATATAATCTGTCACGCCCCGGGAGGTCTTTGTGTAAGCGGAAAAACGTGTATTATATTTTTTTTCTCTTCACACGTGAAGATCAACCTCGCCCCCGGTGCGCGACAGACCGCCACATATACAAATTCACTCTGCAATTGGACAGAGTCTCCTTTGTATATGCACGGGTCCCATTTACAATACCATCCATCAGCCACACAGTCGTCATCAAACATAGAGCAGGAGAAGTAATTACCTACGGTTTTGCAAACGGTGTCCACCCGACACCCAATTTTTAAAACAATTACACATCCAACAAGAGAGCGGCGGCATCGTTTGGAAAGGATAAATCCAGAGGTTTACAAATCTGTGCCCACACGGCACTCTGCTTTTGAAAACGTTTTCGCAATCATTTTTATGATGATAAAAACATGCCGCGCCCGAAATCACAAAAGTACGTCTAAACCGTAATAGTACATCCAATCCACAGTGCTAACTATAACTAATATGATCCACAGATGCAAATTAAACTAACAGTAGTTAAGAAAGAACTGAGATAAAAACAAGGTGCAACGAGTAAAAAGCCTCCTACGGCTACGGTCCTCTCGACGCAGTCTCGCCACCATCCTGACTATTGTCCTTAGTCAAACCTGTCACGGAGTGGGTAAAGTCAGTGACAAATAAAGTAGATGTCTTAACAATTAACGTTGAATCAAAAACAAACCGATTATACCGGAACCTTTCGCTAAACCCTGTCACAAAATAAGCTGAGCTCCATCCCCACAGCACCTGTCGGAGAGACGGAAGTCTCCCCTCGTGCACAGTCACATTACCCCGTTGATGCTTTTAACCCCTTCACGGAGCTAGTGCGGCCCCGTAGCTAGCGTGAAGAGGCCCCCACGGCTCCCACCCCTTTGTGAGGCACACGGGTCACTCGGACCACTTCTCCGGAAAAGTACACCCATGCGGAGGCCAATCCGCCTGTGTACGTGCAGCATCCCACCCCAAAATTTGCCGATGTTGGCACGTGTGAAGTCCCCGCGACCGCAGCCGCCATAATTATTAAATAAAAATATTCATGCGAAGGTATAATAGTCCATCTACTTTATTAGACAAGTTAACGAGCCTTTTACGATGATACGGTGCACTTACTGCACTCGTTGCACTTATAGCAAGGGTACCCACCTGGTTGCGAGGGAATCGGAGCACCCGGATCTTTCGCACACTCCCGTTGCATATCTGGACCTAAGAAGAGTCCATAAGGGTAACCAAAATCAGAACCACGCATTAACTCTACAAAACGAAAGCCCGACATTACCCGTCCGACGGAAACCCAAGGAAACCGTCAAGCCCGTCGGTCGACGGATACCCCCCCCCCCCCCCCCCCCCCCCCCCCCCCAGCGCAGCCGACTGAACCCATGCGGCAGTCCTCCGCGGGCAGCGCCCGCGCGGGTGCGGTCCACGCGGCGCCCGCGCGGTGCCCGAGCGGGTGCGATCCGCGCGGTGCCCGGCCGTGCCCGCGCGGGTACGATCCGCGCGGCGCCCGCGCGGTGCCCACGCGGGTGCGATCCGCGCGGCGCCCGCGCGGTGCCCGCTCGGCTCCCGTTGTTGCCGCCCGCGCGATGCCCTAGCGGCATCGCGCGTCTCCGCCGCCCGTGTCGTGCCCTAACTTGCGCAACGACGGCGGCGGTGGCGGAGATGACGGAGACGACCGAAACCCTAAACAAAAGAACGTAAAAGAAGATCCCGAAAAACCACAACGAGGATTCACTCACCGGATTAAACCACGGGGAAGTCGTCCGATCGCGCTCTTGTCTCCGGCTCGTTGTTCGGGGTGATCGGACTTCTTCGTTTCCTTCATTTTCTCATTTCTTTCCTTCGGCTAGGGTTCCGTCTTTTTCTTTTTCTTTCTCTTTCGCGTTCTTTCTTTTCGGCTAGGGTTTCTTTTGTACGTATTAATTCAACCCCTTTTAAATCCTAGTCGCCGATTAATTAATTTCCCAAATTTAATTAATCATAGGAAATAAAAACCCCAAATTTAATTGTACGTAACCAATTAATTAATTCCTTAATTAATTAATCACAGGAATATCCAAATTCCCCTAACAAACATGCCGGATATTTTACGCGGATTTCGATGCACGCCTTAAGTTATCGCGATCTTAAAAACCCCATTCCGGGAGATCCGTACATCGGATTCCCGATCCGATCGCGCCATCGGTCTTCGTTTTCTGAGCCCTTCGACGGAAAGATACCTGCACCACACACCGACCGAGTTCCGAACGTTAAATAATTTTATTCACTTAAGGGCATAATTAAATAACATGTGAGTAACAGTTAGTCGTAAAAGCCGAATCACTACAGCCGCCCCCCCTGCTCTGCCTCTCTCGAGTTTGGGCGCCCCCTTCCTCACCAGCAGCTTGGGGTGGTCCGTGCCTGCCCCTCTCCGTCGCGGACGTCGCAGCAACGCCGCCGAGCCCCGATTTCGCCTCCGGTTGCGTGTCGGGCCGTGCGCCCTCGACGAAATTTAGTTTTGGCTTCCGATTTGACCCGGAACTTTCCTCAGGTATCAACTTCGCTCCGGACGGCAAGCATCGCCTTCAGAATGTCGAGACCTGTCGGGCTATGGTGTTGTTGAATTCCGAAGTGTGGGAATTTTTGGTAAATGCTTAATTGATGTATTTTTATGTATTTTTCTTGCTTTTTAGTATATGTTTTGAGGTTTTTTTTGCAATTATTGCATGAAGGTTGTCTCCAAAAGCATGTATGAGTGGTGCTTGACCTTTGGACTAGTCGTCCTAGGTCCGTGGATTATCACGGTACTTATTTCGGGATGTCGACGCGATCATCGGCCAAATAGGTCGTCCGATCGCAGTTCTGTTCCGTAATTCAGTTTTGTTAAATTGAACGCATTCCGTTTGTTGTCGAGCCTTGTGGGCTGGTCATCCTTACCTCCTCGTCTGTCCAGAGGCAGTGGATGGGTTGTTGGGGGTTTCGGAGCCGAAATTGGCATCCTTGGGAACCCAGTATTGTTCGGTTTTTGTTAGTCGCACCTATTCGCGTCGTTTGTGTGTCTTGCTGCCCGGACACCCAAATCGGTGTGTTTGGGGGCATCGGGTGGTCTTTGGTAAGTGTTGGATGTGGGTTATGAATAATATGGGTCTGAATAGGGGAAAAACCACCTAGAGGGGAGGTGAATAGGTGTAAACAATAAACACACCAAATCGTTGCGTAAAAAATAACCCAATGCGGAAAATAAATAAAGTACGCGACCGTCACAGGAGTAAAAAACCACGGGACCGATAACACGGTGAAATCCACTAGAATTAAAACACGTACAAGGTGATTTACCGTAAACCTACGACTCAACCTTTTTCATACGCTCCTAGTTGATCTTCTCCGCTCACTCCGAACGCTCCTCGAATCCACGATTTGCGTCCAACTTCGAATCCACGAAGTCCAACGTTGAATCCACGACGTCCAACCGAATCCACAGTCTTCACCAATGCGGCATGCCTCGATCACACGAACGCGCCTCGCTTCGAATCCATGAGAGCGGTAGCACCTTGAATCCACAAGGCCACGCGAATCCTCGCGCCGATTTTGGGAAATCACTATTTTTGTTTGGTGATGATCCTCCGAATACTTAGATCAAAGATAGATAAGGAAATACCATCTAAGTATTCTTCAATTTGATTCTACGAAAAATAGGAGTTTGAAAACCCTAGAATCAAATTGAACAATATAGATGAAGAAACATGAATTTAATCATGTTTTCCTTTTTTATCTATATTTGTGGATTTTTCTATAATTTTACTTAATCGATTTTCCTCGATTATTCATCGTTACCCTGAAAGATGAAATTAGGGTTTATTTATAGGTTAGAAATCTTTGGAAAGAGATAAGAATAAAAAACTGACTTAACAGAATTTTTCCCGCACGACGGTCTGGACTGGATTAAGTCTGATCTGGACTGTCGTCTTTTTCAGAAGAATTTCTGAAAAACGCAGTTCGGGGTCCGGACTGAAACAGGGGAGGTCCGGACTGTTCATGCAATTTTGTAGAATTTGAGGTTCGGGGTCCGGACTGGAACAGGGTTGGTCCGGACTGGAAAACCGCATGAATTAAACTATGTTCGGGGTCCGGACTGGATTGGTCTGATCCGGATCCTGAACATCCAACTTGTCCAGTTTTTTTATTTTTATACAATGAAAACTTATCCAAGTGTTTCTAAACTACACAAATGTATTCAGATCACCAAAAATATTTAGTTAAACGTACCTGATCATTCCGAATGCATTCTTCTTGAGATTGATGTAGTTGATCCACAATTCTCCATCTTCAATCTTCAAGACTTATATCATTTCACGAAATACGCCAATACAAAATCCTTAACAATCTCCCCCTTTGGCGGTTTCGTGACAAAATAAAATCCACTTAAAAATTCAAAAAGATATTTTTGTTGCTATCAGCATACAACAAAAATTTACAAGTATGATCCAAATAAAAATGAATACAAGAGATAAACTCCTAAAACAGACTCTAGACTTAGACGTTTGTACTCTCTGCAAAAATAATTCTTGACAAAAGAAATCGTTAAATATCTCAAGAATTCAAATAGTCAATAAACAATCAGAGAGATAGAGTTTATACTGACCATGACATTAATTATCAGATATGTATGAAAAGTTTAGCAAACAAACATTCCTATATCCTTAATCATTAAAATCCAAATGTCATGTCAAAATATTTAACAAGTTAATAAATGTGTCAGTTATCAAGCAACTTGTTAGTAATATTACATGCCCAAATAGTTAGTCAAATAGTTAGTCGGGGCATGTACACAAAGTTTTCATACTTACCTTTACTTCGCCTTTCAAAAGTTCACAAAGTTCCAACACAAAAGTGTTTTCAATGTTCCAAAGTACTTACCAAAAGTTCCAAATAGTTAGTACTCTCAGTTCTCTCAGTTTTCAGGTTTCTCTCCCCCTTTTTGTCACAGAAAGTTAGCCAAAATTACAATAAAGGGAGGTAAAGTCCATAAAAGAAAAGAACTTAAAAAGAAAAACCTGCATGAAAAGATGAACATTAGAACAAATGAAAATCAGTCGGAGTCGTTGTCGTCAGAACTGCTACAACTCAGTTTGTTGAAAATCTTCTTCACCAACTTGGCAAGAGATTTGTATTTCCTTTTCAACTCACCTTGGGCTGCAGAAATATGATCCATGTCTGTAGAGATCTTAGTGATTTCGCTTGACATACGCTCTTGTTCCGACGAAAGACGTTGCTGTTCTCGGTAAGTTGATGTTACAGAGGCATCATCCTCTGAAGCTGAAGCTGTTGCTGGTGCTGTTGTTGCTTGTGCTGGTGCTGTTACTGTTGCTTGTGCTGCTGGTGCTGAAACTGATGACCTCTTTCTTCGAGGAGGAGTAGGTGTATCATCTGGCTTTGTGGAGAGAGACTTCACAACCGTTGAGCCATTGATTGTCCCCAAGCTATGCATATACGCCGACGATCCAGTATTGACGTTAAATTTCCTTAAGATACGCATAATAATCATTGGAAAAGGAAGCCTCTCAGTGGGATGGGCATTTTCAACATATCGAGCCATTCATGACCAAATAAGATAGGGAATGTTGAAGTTTGATCCCAACGAAGCAGTAGGATGTCCAAGGAGATAGAAAAATAGCATTCTATCCCATCGAAGAACTTTAGTTTGCATATTTGGAAGAATGTTGTAGCAAACTATAAAGTTCAGGAATCTATACTCCGGTCGAAGTTCTTTTGAAAGAACAGAATTTCCCGCCGACCGAGTATCTGGTAAACAAATTCCATCTACAATCGTTTTCTAGGTTGTATTGGTCATCACATGACCCTTCAGATAATAAATCCCATCAACTTGGGCATTCATTCCTAACACCTCTCCAATCAATTGAGGCGTTATCTTTAGCTTGACATTCCGGACCATTGTCTGAAATTCCTTGGGTCCATCCTCATGATCCTGAAGATTGGTAGCACATTGATAAAATGTCCTTACAAGATGAAGACAATATCCAGAAGTCTCTGGGAAATTGCAGATGGGAGCAAGTCCTACTTGATCAAAAAGTGTTCCGAACACTTTTGAGCGGTCCATGAGAGCAGCGACATTTACGTGTCTCTCACCTATGCATTCCCGTTTCTCAAAGTCTTTTATCCTTTCTGAGCTGATGTGCACAAACTCCTGTGGTGGTGGCTCACTTGCGATTGGCTCTTCGATTGCAATTCCTTGCGCTCTACTCTTCTTTCTAGCAACGCTCTTCCTTTTCATTGACATCGTAGTCGGTTCCATGGGAGCTTTCCCTTTCTCGGCAGCAGTAGGCGGTGTCTTCGCCTTTGAAGTTGCAGGTGCTTTCCTCTTCTCTGCCGCTGCAGCCAATGCTGCGGTCTCCTCAAGGATTTTGTCCCAGTCCTCTGATTCAGTGTCTGAATCATCAAAGGAAACAAATTCTCCCTCCTCTTGGGTCTTTCTAGCTCTTTTGAGCTTGTTAGTTGCTCGTGTGCCAACCATCGCTACAACGAGAACTATGATCCAACCAAATACCATTGCTGCTGTAGTGTTTGAAACAAAAAACCTGCAAGCAAAAACTCAAGAACACGAAAAAAAATTATTTAATTTCAAAAATTTAAAAAATTATACCCAAACAATCATTATCGTGTATAGAGACTAGGAATCAAGTTCGATTTCCAAAAAGAAATTTAAAAATAGATCAATTCCATGTTTTTAGAAAATTCTCAAATTTTGCCTTACAATCGAATTTTTAGAAATCGAAGCCCAAAAATCCGTTAATCAAATGAATACAAGGTATAGAAACAAATCTAAGATGTCCAGAGTTCTTATTTCAAAAGAAATTTGATCAAAAACCATGCAAAATTGAAGATTAGCCATGAAATCCTTCACGTATTGATGAACAATAGCAAAAACTGTGAATAAATCAAGTTTTGATCATAAGAACTTACTTGAATCGGGTGAAAACAAGTTGGAAAGATCCAAGAGCTTTCGGATTCTAGAGAGAGAAACACCAGGAAGCAAGAAATAAAGGATTTAAGAGAATGGAATTCGAAAAAAAAAACTTTCGTTTCAATTAAAACCTAGCCGCGGTCTGGATCGGGTTGGAGTTCAGTCCGGATCGGCTATACGCAGTAAAATCCCTCGTTCGGGATCCGGATCGGATTCATCCAGTCCGGATCGGATTCAACTTTTTCTCCAGAAAAAACTTGTAAAAATTCCAGAAAATCCAGAAAATGAATGTAAGCATTTTTGTATATCAACTTTAAACAAAAATTATCATTTCACATCAAAAGAAATAGATTATGTTAAATCTATCAACAATATCCAAATAATGAAACGAAAATTTATAAAAATTAAATCCTTTAAAGTTGAACAAGTTCAAAACATCAGTCACGATCTAATGAGTAATGCGTTTATCAAATCATCAATTTAGTAAAGAAAATGAAGTACAAAAATCGATAGATGTTTGAAATCCCAAATAAATTAGATAATGTATCTAGTCAACTTATATTAGGGAAGTGGCTCTTTGAGCATCTTTCAATAAAAATCCCACCTTATACCAACCTTGGAATTCAACAAAGTCAAGTATTCCAAAAGGCATTTTAATAACCAAAACTCACCATGCTTGGTAAACATGTGGTAGCTGCACACAGTACTCGGACGACCGAGGTGGTAGCTCTTTCCTCCATGTGGTGGTAGTTTTCACACTCTACTTAAGGATGTAACTCTTTCCACATCTTTTGAGCATGAAACTTTAATAAATAAACTCCCCCTCAATTGGCTACCATTTATTTAAGATATGAAGTATTCAACCAAAAATTAATCTCGTGTTCATACTTAACTCAATTATTAAATAAGATAAAAACTATACCAAGAGATCATTGAGAGAGAAATTGACTTTGATCAATTAAAGATGAAATAATTGATATAAATGATCATTGCATCAAATGAATTATCATGATATCCAAATCATAATAGATTTCTCAAAATATGAAAGGATGCAATTAAAGTCAATTTAACAAATGCTTAGTTAATGTTCTATACGAACAAAAAGAAAGAACAAAAACACAAAACAAAACCTAACCTAAGCAATGGTTCAAAAGAGGTTATTTCAAAGAAAGCATTACAATTGCTTTACGCAAATGAATAAAACGTTTTTGATCCAAAGGTTTTGTCAAAATATCGGCTAATTGATCTTCAGTTGAAACATAAGAAAGTTGTAAAGTACTTGATGTAAGAAAGTGATCAGATATGCGCAGCGGAAGAAAGAAACGCAATTAAAATTTTCTTAAAACAAAGATCACCTCATGTATTGTTTTAGATCGAAAAAGGTAATCTAATTGATCTTATCAATTAGGATTTAATTTTTACCTTGCGCGGGTCGAGATCACCGCGAAGCCGACGATCGTTGGTAAAAATTGTTCGTCCTTGATAGCTGCGCACGCACCCGGCCTCTACTTGAGTCCACACGGAATCACGCCCTTGATCGAAATAATCGATCGCCTTGATTCACAATCCAATCATGAATTTACTCTCACGTCGATGTAAGGAGGATGAATCAATCTTCTAATTGTGATAGCAATCTTCCGAAGATCGAGAACGATGAATTAATTGTGGAGGACTTGAGGAAGAGGATAGGCGGCTAGGGTTTTCTTTTTCTCCTTTTTCTCTCTTTCAAAATATGTCACATATGACACATATTTATATTGAGAAAACTCTAACCCTAATTCTAATCCTAATCGAATCCTAATCCGATTGGATTATCCATTATCCTTAAGTTAGTTTCAATATGAATCGAATCCGTATCCTAATTCGATTCGTGTGTAACATTTACACATAAGTCCTCAAAATATTTACTAACGATTAGTAAATACACCATACAACTTTTGCACTTAAATACCTCTAATTTACAATAATTGCAAATTAGTCCTTTTACTAATAAATTAGTAAACTTTAGTATTGTGATTATAATTAATCCATTCTATAAACTTCTTTATCATCTCCTTAATATCGATCATGCGCGATTCCTTATGTGTGTGACCTAATAGGTTCAATTCTGTCTGGTAGTGAGATATGATGCGATCCCCATCGACATCATCATCGAAACTCTTTTTGATGGATCAAACACTTTTGATTCTTCCATCGTATAATAATTATTCACCTATAATTATTCTTATTGGTTCCCACAATCCACCAGTGACGCCTAGCAGCATATAGTGGCAATCCAGTCAGAACTGAATATTGGACTGAACCTCAAGGTGCAGTTACCGTACAATACAATCCTTTTATCGCATAGTCACAACTGAGTGGAGGTCATGGAATACTCGTCAAACCCCATCACTCGTTATATGACAATTGATAGGGCAGAAGCTCATATGGTTACTCTTGGAAACAACTTTCCATGAACTATATTACCCCGGCCGAGGATTTCTGAGCTTTGCCTTACAAATAGCATAGGACTAATTATCTCTCTACCGAGAGCGATAGATCCCCTGTAAATAAACACCCATTCCTAATATGAACCGACTGTAGCCAACATATACTACTAAAACCCGTGACTCGGATCAGAGTTTATTGCATAATCAAACTACAGTAGCCTCATATTGAATGGCCGTGGTGTCGCAGGTCTAAGGATCAGTTGTACCACTGCAACATCGAATCAGTTACTGACGAATGAGTAGACATCCATGTAACTATTCGTAATTGGTCACGCTCAGTGCCCTTGTTCTCTAACAACCACCTGCACGCACGTTCGCTCCAGTGTCCACACACTGATGACTTGAGACTCGTCATCCTAAAAGAGAGCGGCACATACATCAATCTTACCGGATCAATCATCGTCCCCATGATGATCCTCCGATTGAGAGCATTTATGACTTAATCACCAATAATATGTATCTCAAATTCTTAACTGTTAAGAATATACATTATCATCTCATTAATTCAAAGGACGATTTATGGACACATTAAACATGAATGGCATAAGATGCCCAAATAATAATAAAGATCAAGTACAAATATGTCCCATATAAAAATGCGTCAGTCTGATAGGCTTTTGGGGCATACAACTAACAATCTCGCGCAAATCCCAACACTGAAGGCAATGTCCGGGCGACTAGCCGTAAGGTAAAGTAGACTTCCAATCATACTTCGGTAAAGTTTCTCGTCTACTTTTTCTCCGTGAGATTCACATCCAAGTCCCTTATTGCTAGTTCCCATGGGAGTCAGAAAGTTTTTAGAGTTCTCTAATCCAAATTTCTTGACCAACTCCATTGCATACTTGGATTGACATAAATGAATGCCATCTTCAGTTTGTTTTACTTGCAATCCAAGAAAGTATGTCAACTCGCCCATCATGGACATCTCAAATTCATTTTTCATTGTTTCAGCGAATTTTGAAGCATCATTATTCCTTGTAGCACCAAACACAATGTCGTCGACATAGATTTGTGCGACAATAAAATGATCTTGAAAGTGCTTCACAAAGAGTGTTCGATCGGCTCCCCCTCGAGTATAGCCCTTTTTCAAAGGGTGCTTTGTCAGTCTTTCGTACCATGCTCGCGGTGCTTGTTTTAGACCGTAAATAGCCTTTTTCAATCGAAAACTATGGTTTGGAAGTTTATGATCAATGAAACCTTTCATTTGAGCAACATAAACTTCTTCATTTAGAAAACCATTTAAAAACGCGCTCTTAACGTCCATTTGAAAAAGTTTTATTCTAAAATGACAAGCAATAGCAAATAAAATATGAATTGACTCGAGACGGGCTACCGGGGCAAAAGTTTCATCAAAGTCTATACCTTCAACTTGTGAATAGCCTTGAGCAACTAGCCTTGCTTTGTTCCGAATAACGGTACCTTCTTTATTTTTCTTGTTCTTGAAAATCTATTTTGTACCGATGATGTTTTGTTGCTTCAGGGGCTTGGTTAATTCCCAGACTTTGTTCCTTTCAAATTGATTGAGCTCTTCTTGCATTGCTTCAATCCAATAGTCGTCCTGAAGAGCTTCATCAATGTTCCTTGGTTCTACCATGGAGACGTAACATGCGACTCCACATTCCAATTGTCTCCGAGTTCTTACTCCTTCTTGAGGATCTCCAATGATGTTCGATTCAGGTTGGTCCTTGGAGATTCGTAACATTTGAGGTAACGGAGTACTCGGGGGTAATTGCGATGATTCCTGCACATTGGATAAATTAGAAGAACCATGAGATGCATCAAAATTTTCAAAAGATTTATCATGCAAAGATGCAATATCATTAGCAGGAGATTCATCATCAAAAGACATATCAAGAGTAGATTTATCAGAAGACAAATGAGAAGCTTCATCTACTTTAACATTAATTGATTCAATCATCGTCTTTGATTCAAGATTGTATACTCGATATGCTCTACTGTTTGTAGAATAACCCATAAAAATTCCTTCATCACTTCGAGAGTCGAATTTTTCAGGATTTTCTCGATCGCGTAAAATGTAACAGCGACTCCCGAAGATACGAAAATACTTAATATTAGGTTTTCTACTAAACCATAGCTCATATGGGGTAATCAAAGTACCCGGGCGCAAATAGATGCGATTGATTACATAGATCGCAGTGTTAATTGCTTCAGCCCAAAAATATAAAGGGAGTTTCCGGCTATGAAGCATAACACGTGCCATCTCTTGAACAACTCTATTTTTGCGCTCGACTACACTGTTTTGCTGCGGTGTATAAGGTGCAGAGAATTCATATTTTATGTCATTTAAAGAGCAAAAATTAATAAATTTTAAATTAATGAATTCTCCACCTCTATCACTGCAAATACGGACAATCTTTTTATTTTTCTCAATCATAATACGATGACATATATCATGAAAAGAGTCAAAAGTATCCGCTTTCTTTTTAAAAAATGCTACCCATGAATATCTAGAGAAATCATCAACCATAAGAAAAATATACCATTTTCCACCCAAACTAGGTTGACGAGTTGGCCCCGTTAAATTCATATGCAATAATTCTAATGGGCGTTTAGTTCCTACATGGTTCAAATTCTTGTGAGTGGATCTCGTTTGTTTTCCCTTTTGGCAACCACCACACACAAGGTTTTATTTGAAGTTCAATTTAGGAACACCTCTAATTATGTCTTTGTTAGATATTCTAGATAGTTCCTTACGGTTGACTGCACGATGGGGAGTGTGAATGCTCTGGTTTCTTTCGGTTTGCTTTATTCTCAGTCTTTATAGCATCTTACACTTTTTATACTCCTTACTCTTTGTGTCACTGACTTCCCACACTGTGACAGGTTCGGTCAAGGGTGGGATTTGGGACGACGGTGAGGCCGCGACTTGAGGATTCTAGTTTTCTTCTCCGCTGGTGACTTATTTGTATGTTACGTGCGATTTCTTTGGTTAGTTAGTTTTATGCGTGTGGTATTTATTTGTGGATGATGTGGATGTTGGAATTTTGTGATGAACGGTTTTCCTTTATGTTTATTTTGGTACGGTCGTTTTCAAATAAAAGAAAAGGATTGCGAAAATGATTTTGATAAAAATAGGTGTCGTGTGGGCACCGTTTTATAAACCCATGGATTTATCCTTTCAAATTTAGGTGGCCTCCTTGGTTATTGTGCATAACTATCTTTTTCCTCTACTTAACTCCTTGACTGGTGTGGTTAAAGTGTAAATTGTGATTGTGACGCCGTGCATATACAAAGGAGACTCTGTCCGTTTATGGGGTGAATTTGTATGTGTGGCGGGTCTGGGCACGCACCGGAGGGTGGGGATGTTTCAAAATAATAATAATAATAATAATAATAATAATAATAATAATAATAATAATAATAATAATACATGTTTTTTCGCTTATTTAAACCCCCGGGGCGTGACATCAGCCGTGTCTTTATCTTTTTTTTTCCTTTAGAGTGTAAACCAGCCAATTAGCCGCGTTTTTATTGGTGATTTTTGTGCTTTAACGTTGCAATCGACTCAACAGTCGTACAATTATATCTCTACCCAGTTCGACTATCCTAGGTCGAAACCGGCGATCCCTCTATACCTCCGTAAATCCGCTTCGACTGTCCTCAGTCGAGCGATCGTGAAAAGTTATCAGAGGAGAACCCGGCCAAGCGGATCCCTCCTTGACCCGATCGCTTGATTGCTGGCACGCAGCGCACTTCCACACCTCTGGAGGGTCACCCAAAGAGGTCGATCGTGTGCAAGCCATATTTTGGCCCCAACAACCTTCTTGGCACGCCCGGTGGGACACTCAGGTAATCTCTACCTAATCCTACCGTGACGATGTCAGAGGACAACAGCATCAGCCTCAGAAGTAGAGTTGTCCCTAGACAGGTGAGGAATGACCAATCCAGTAGTGCCGGACGTGCGGATAAACCGCCACCGATGCTACCGAAAGTTCCTGAAGCTAGCAGGGGACTGGTACCCCACGAGCCGACCTTGGCTGGGATATTCGGGTAAATAACCCGAATGATCAACAATGCCGAAAGGACCCAAGCTTTCCTCGACGGAAGCAGCCAGGCGCGGGAGGCTCACCTGGACTTAATGATGGCCGTCGTAATGGCCTCGAACGAGAAAGTGGCTCGGATAAGGTAGACGCTGACCCAAACCGAGCAATACAGTAGGGTGTTCACCTCTGCAATACCCCAGTGATTGCCGACGCACTCGATCATGATGGCGCCGGCAACGCCGACAGTGCAACTCTAGGGGGGTGCGCCGCCGGCGGCTAGTTATCAAGCGGCGCAGCCATTGGGTTGTCAAGCGGCGCAGCCGCTTGGGGCGGGTCAGCCGTAGTGGATCCCGTATCAGACAGGGGCGGGACCGATGTGGCAGGACATTGGCCAACAGTCGAACGCCTACTGGGGGGTTGTCTTGCCCCCTCCACTGCCGTTCGCTCAACCGTGGGTTGAGGATAGAGACGACGGACATATTCCTCTCCAGGGACCGCTTCAGCATCGGGCAAGCCATGGTGGGTCGCCACTCCCGCAAACGATAACCCCACCACCACAAGCAGGGCCTGCCGAGGTTTAGACACCCTAGGCCGGCCAGCATGGGCCGCCACTACCTCCAGCGCCACCAGCGGCTCTAGTGCCCCAGGCCAATTTCGTTGGGAGAGCTGGGGGCAGAGATAATGGGCAGGCCCATCCATAGGGATTGGTCCAGAATCAGGCCGGCCAGTACGGGCCACCCCATCCTCCGGTGCCACCGGCGATCCCAACCCTTCCAATAGGGCTCGCCGACATACACACCCACGTGGAGGAAATAATTCACAATACTTTCGGCACAAAGGCTAGGCCGGCGACCTGGCCTGTATTCCGGTCCCCGTATCCTGCCAACGTAGATATGGACTATCCATACCCGGCCAACTGAAAAGTGCCAAAGTTCGATAAGTTCTCAGGGGAGGAGAATGAGAACACCATTGAGCATATAGCTCGATTTACGGCTCAATGCCGAGAGACGGCCACCAACCCATTCTTGAAAATGAGGTTGTTCAATACCAAGATGGCATTCTCATGGTATACCAGCTTGCCCGATAACTCTGTCTAAAATTGGGATGAGCTTGAGGCGAAGTTCCACTAGCAGTTCTATCAAGTAGTGCCCGAATCTTCGATTGTGGATCTAGTGTTGCTTCGGCAAAGCGCTGACAAATCGACCGAAGAATTCCTCAATTCCTCAATCGATTTAAGACAGTGAGGAATTGTTGTTTTGTTGTGATGCCGGAGGCCGAGTTTACAAAAATAGTGTTTAACAGCCTACATTTCAAGACCCGAGATCATTTCGAGGGTCGTTATTTCTCGAATCTCTTTGACTTGGGAATGCAAGTTGCTCAATATAAGCAATTTCAGAAAAACAATAAGGACGAACGTCCAAAGTGGGGTTGCGGACAAGACTGGAAGAAGCCGAAGGAACACAATATTTCCTTTATAAAACGGGGCTCGGCTCATGAAGAGCCGAGCGAGCCAAGTGAGGATGAGCCTTCGGCCGAAGAGGCCGAGGTTTGCACGGCCGAAATGCTACTAGGCCTCGAGCCGTACGCGTGTCAGATCCTCCAGCCGAGTAAGGCCGGGGATCCCAAGGCTCGGTCATCCACTAATACCTTCACATTTGACGCATCTAAGACCAATCAAATTTTCGATCGGTTGTATAAAGACGGTCGAATCAAACTCCAGGAGGGACAGACGATCCCTCCCTACGAGGAGCTCAGGAGACGCAAATATTGCAAGTGGCACCATTCTCGGAGCCACCGCACAGGCGAATGCTTCGCCTTGAAGAAATAAATTTAGAAAGAACTCGATGAGGGTCGGCTTATCTTTGCCAACCAGGAGAAAAAAGAAATCGAGGTTGACACTAATCCTTTCCTTCTGCAGGTGAACATGGTTAACCCTAAAGGAAAGGAGCCGATGCAGGGGATCGGGTCCCCGGGAAAAGAAAGATCGGCCGAGGATGGTTTTCGGCTTTGCATCCGTTGCAAGGCCGAAATGAAGAAGGAGGATCGGGACGTCCTTCTCGCTAACATGCCCGAGGAGGCGAAGAGATGGTTTGCCTTTGTCGGCAAAGGCGCACGCTGCCACGACCAGAGACCGAACCAAGGTTCGGCCGAGGAATCCAGCAGACGGTCCTCCATAGAGGATAATAGAAAAGGAATGCTAAGGCACCCCATCTGGGGGGTGTTGCAAGGGAGCTACGACCAGGATAGGTCAGGGCCAATTTCAGCCGGCCATGAGGGGCAATGGACCTCACAGGAGCACCAGGGTCCTTACTGCGGCTATAGCAAAAGTCGGGTCTAGAGGGCGCCTCGCAAACCCTTCAGCCAGCAGGCTGGACGAAGATCAGCATACAGGCACCCACAACAGCCGAAGTCGGTCGGGCCCTACCAAGGGTTTAGATCGCTGCAAGCTGGGAAGGGCCCAGCCAGGCACCAGTGGAGAAGGCCCGCTCCATGGCTTCCCCCCCTGACAGACGCTGGGGGTAGGGGGAGCTTCGTTATCTCGTAACTCCGACTTCCCTTGGCTCACCAAGGGAGAAGTGGAGACTTTAGGCGCTTAAGCAGCCCAGGAGCTAAGAGTGTAGCCATGGCCCAAGACATGGTAGAAAAGAGAAATCCTCAGGGGGCACTCGGGAAACCCATCGGCAGACGTGCCGATAGAAGGATGGCCCACGAGTTTATTAACTCTATGTTTTCCGCACTTCACATAACCTAGAGTTCTTTTAACTCCATGTTAAATACTCTATCAAGTATGTTACGGAATTTGAGTTGGCGTATTTCGTGAATTCGGTTAAGTCTTGAAAATTGAAGATAAAGAAGGTTGGATCATGTAACTCAATCTCAAGAAAGGAGAATTCAAAAAGATCAGGTATGTTTAACTAATTATCTTTGGTGATCCGAATACTTCTTATAGTGTAGAAACACTTGGATGAATTTTTAATTACATAAAAATCAAAAACTGGACATGGGACATGTTCAGGATCCGGATCAGACACTTCGATCCGGATCCCGAAGGGTGTTAGTTCATACGCAAATTCAATCCGGATCGTAGCCTCCTTTGATCCGGATCCCGAACACTGGTTTTTACCATAATTTATGAACGATCCGGATCAGGCAGTTCAATCCGGATCCCAAACATTGGTGTTTGGTGATTTGTATGAACTATCCGGATCAGGCACTTCGATCCGGATCCCGAACCTTTGTTTTTTTGGAAACCGTCTGTCTCGTTACTGCAATCCGGATCGCCTAAATCCGATCCGGATCGCCATTGTGAAAAATTCCAGAAAAGGTTAGTTTTTTATTCTTGTCCTCTTCCAACGGTTTCTAACCTATAAATAGACCCTTTAATTCATCTTTTAGGGTACGACGAAAAATGGAAAAAATACGACCGAAATAGAAAAATCCACAGATAGAGAAGAAAGGAAATACTAGATTTAATTATATGTTTCTTCATCTATTTTATTAATTTGATTCTAGGTTTTCCAAACTCAGATTTTGAGTAGAATTAAATTAATGAATACTTAGATGGTATTTCCGATCTATTTCTAATCTAAGTATTCGGCGGATCATCACCACCCAAAAACAACGATTTCCCCAAAATCGGCGCGTGGACTCGCGTGGCCTTGTGGATTCAAGGTGCTACCGCTCTCGTGGATTCGGAGCGAGGTACGTTCGTGGATTCGAAGCGTGCTACTGGGTGAAGACCGTGGATTCGGTCGGACGTCGTGGATTCGACGTTGGACGTCGTGGATTCGGCGTTGGACGCAGATCGTGGATTCGAGAAGCGTTGCGGAGCGAGCGGAGAAGATCAACTAGGAGCGTATGGAAAAAGGTTGAGTCGTCTGTGAGTACGGTATATCACCTTTGTACGTGTTATAATTCTAGTGGATTTCACCGTGTTATCGGTCCCGTGGTTTTTTACTCCGGTTTGGAGTTTTCCACGTAAAAATCTCTGCGTGTTATTTATTTTTCCGCATTGGGTTTTATATCGCAAAGATTTTTAAGTGTTTATTGTTTACACCTATTCAGCCCCCTTTAGGTATTTTTTTTCCTATTTAGATCCAATTATTCATAACCCAACAAGTGGTATCGGAGCGGGAATAGGGTTGTAAACAATGGTTGAAGGTGGAAACATCAACAGACCTCCGTTCTTCGATGGAACAAATTATGCGTACTGGAAAGTACGGATGAAAACCTTTTTAATTTCCATCGACGAACGGGTGTGGCAATCAATTGAATTAGGATGGTCTAATCCAACTGAAATTATTGCTGATGTTCGCACCATCAAACCTAGGTCGAAATGGACCAAGGAAGAGATAGATTTTTCTTCTTACAATGGCAAAGGGATTAATGCTCTATTTAATGCTTTGTCTCAAACTGAGTTCTCTCGCGTCTCGGCATATGATACTGCGAATGAAATCTGGGATGTTCTTCAAGTTACACATAAGGGAACTAACCTTGTGAAGATTCAGAAACTGCAAATGCTTACGAGCAAGTTTGACTCTATTTTCATGGCAGAAAATGAATCGTTCACAGACTATTTGTGATGATCCGGACTTTTGTAGAAGTTTTTGCAGCTTTAATAGTGATTACAGGAAGCTTACACAGTGTATCGGAGCTTGTAGTGTCGAAAACGGATTTTTAAAATGGATTCGGCGCGAAAAATGGAGCAAGTGGGCTTTTCCGGGGGCTTTCGGCAAAATTTCGGTTGAGAATTTGGCAAAATGGATAGCGGATTTGGACTCAGCGCGCGAAAACGATCAAAATGGTGTATTCACTTAATTTTCGGCGCCAAAAACACTGTTCACCGGAACAGTAACTCCGGCTGCCGGAATTACTGTTCCGGTACCGGCGGCAGGCGGCAGGCGGCGGCGCACGGCGGAGCAAGGCGGCGCAGGGGGCGGAGCAGGGTCGCGGGCAGCGCGGGCAGGCGCGGGCAGGCGCGGGCAAGCGCGCAGGCGCGGGGTCTACAGAATAGGCGTGCACCGGGTGCACCGAAGATTTGGAATGCCACGTGGCATCCTCTGATTGGCCGAAAGAAGTAAAGGAAATCGGCTTGTCCCTGACATGTGGCAGCTTTCGATTGGCCGACAGGATCCGGAAGACCCGGCGCGTAGACCGGGCGCGTGCGCCACGTGGACACGTGGCTACTGTAGATTGGCGGGCGCACGGCCGCCCACGTGCGCCGGGCGCGTGGAAAACGTGGACGGCGGGGGACACGTGGCGCGTTTTCATTGGCCCGTACGGCTGTTTCGTGTTCTGGGAGGCGTGGCGCAGTCTGATTGGCCAAATTTGGTGTTTCCTGTTCTGTCCTGGGATTCGGTGTGGAGCCCGAATAGGATCTTGGCCCATTATAAATGCCCTTCTCTCTCTCTCTGCCATTTCCGAGTTTTAGAGAGATAAAATGAGAGTGAGCCCTTAATGAAAGATTTTCCTTTCTCTGTCCTCTATCTACCCTAGCAATTTCAGAATTTTTGGAGTTGCCGACAGTGAGTTATCTGCGACGAGGCGCGCTTCGACGTTTCCCCTTTTTCGGCCCGTTTCCGTCGCAGTTTAGTCGGAAAATTGCTGTGAGCAAACCAGGAGGAATTTTTTGACGATTTTTCTGACAGCATGTTCCTAAGAGGTAAGGCTTCGTTTTTCATGTTGATCACTTCGCTCTGTTTCACACTTTTGGCATGGTTCCCGAGGCACCTCTGACCCCCCTTTTTTGCTGTGGTACTTTCTAGACAGCATCGACTTCTCCGATTTATATCTTGAGCTAGGAGCATCGGATCGAGGCGTTTAAGTAGTCTATTTTGATCTACTCGTCACGAGGAACGCAACTGTGATTTTTCTGGATTTTTCGGAGCACTGTACAGAGGTGAAAATCCCTCTTTTTTTTGTGCTGTTTGGAAAAACAGCAAAGGCTGTATTTTTGGGATTTGTATTTACACCGGGTGTGTTGTTCTGTACAGTTGTGCACTGTTCTCGACGAATTGCGGGAATAGAGGACTGTGGACAGCAAGGAGGCTTCTTGGGTGTGGATTTTGCTTTTCGAGGTGGGTGGTTGTTGCTTACCTCATTTTTGACTAACTCACTAGGAGTATTAGAGCTCCCCTATTTTAAACTGATAAAATGTATTCTAATTGTGAATTGCATGAGTAGACCCCACAGATTATATGACGGCTTATTTATAGTAAATTGGGACACTGTTGTTGGGACAAAGGCTATATCATAATCTTGCATGCAAAATGACTTATTATGTTGGGACATTTAAACCATCCTTTTCTAAATAAATATCAAACACTTTTCTTCAGTTTTAACAGAGGACAATTGCATGCTTGTATGGACATTTAGATAGGCCACTATTTATTGCTACACTATTATTGGGACTTGACTTAGGAGAAACCATGCTTTATTATTCTCCTTTGCATTCAGATGCATGTTGCTCAAGTTTGAGCAGGGTTTTGGGGTAGTGTAGTTGAGGCCATTGAGTCTGGGACAGGTTAGACTCGATTATGGGTTGTGGGGCATTGTGGTAACCGCGGACATCAGGCGGTTGGCCAGACGTTGATTACTTTATCAGGCTTTGGACTTATCAGGTATTGCGGCGACCGCGGACATTAGGCGGTTGACCGGATGTTGATCTTTGCATCAGATTGGGTATCAGCTTTTCTTTAGTGGTTGGGTTTTCCCACTTTGATCAGAGTCATGATCCAGTCCTGCTGTTTTATGATACTTATGATTACTGGTTACTGAGATACTTTACTCGTGTGGGTCGCTCCCCTCGAGTGCCACTCCGGAGTGTGCGACAGGCAGGCTTTGAGTCATTGAGACTCCTTTTTACATCGGTGTTATGCGTGGGCTGGCATACCCGATACGGCAGGCACAGCAGGTAGTACCAGTTTTTACTGGTGGCTAGATTAGGTTATCCAGGCAGGCAGGGTAGATACTGATGCATACTTACAGTTATTTCCTTCGGCATGGCATTTAGAGGCATAGTAGTGGTAGTTTCCTCTTTATCTGCAGCCTTTATAGCTTACCACTGTCCTTTCCTTTTGCCTCTAGTAGTCCTAGTGGGTGCGTCAGCATTTGAGATTTTACCCACTAGGGGAGGCTACTGGTTTATCTAGTAGTTCTCACCCCCATTGTTGTTTCCTGTCTCTTCTCCGTTGTGTTGCAGAGTCGTCTGCGGGAGCTGCTAGGCCATCGGCAGCTGATCGAGGTAAGGGGATCGCTGAGTAGATAGATCTCCTGTGAGACTGAGTTGTTGTCAGACAGATGTTGTACCCTTTACTCAGGCTGATGTATTTTTCTTATTTTGGGTCTGGCTTTGGCCAGCAGGTTGTACTATTTTGGTGAGCTGAGAGATTATTGTATTTATTTACAGCTTGTATCTTATTCCAGTCTGAGATTATTATGCAGTTCTTTTTAGTTCAGCTCTGTATTATGCTCTTTTATTATACATCTTATATCTGAGCAGGTTACCAGCGCTTCGTGTACGCGGGAAATTCTGTGTGCACGGCGGATCTGTAGACGGACCCGGGTTCTGGTTTACACCCCGGGGCGTGACAGATTAAGTTGGTATCAGAGCTTAGGGATAGGTCAGTCGGGACTTAGGAAACCCTAGGCTTTTGGCAGACCCTAGGATGATAGGGCGTGAGAGACGTGACATTTGCGAAATTCGTTGATTTATTTATTTGACTCTTCCAGTGAGTGAAGAGGGATCGACATAGCCTATTTCTGGTGGACAGTTATGTTGGCTGCAGACAACATAAAGTCACGGAAATAGGGGGATGTCTTTGACTTTCGCTAGATTGGGTCGTGTGGGGTTATGATGCTGATTGTGGGTTCTTGTGGCAGGATGCCTCCGCGACGTAGGATATTGACGCGTTCTCAGCCTTCTTCCTCTGAGCCCGAGCAGGAGGAGTCCGGGCAGGGCCAGCAGAGTGAGGTACAGGAGCTACAGGCTCAGATGGCTCAGATGTCGGAGGCTGTTCGGCGTCAGGAGGAGGCCATGGGATGGCTGACGCAGATGTTAGAGCAGAGGACGCAGCCTGTTGTAGCACCCCCGGAGAGTTCTCCCGTACCATCATCCCCTGCTGTGGCTCCCCCAGTTGTACCGGTGACCCCGGCATCCCCTGTTGCTCGGGGTACTAGTAGACAGCCGTCTAGGTTGACGGGACCTCTGACCCCGGTAGAGCAGCGGGAGATGGTCGATTTGTTGATGAGGTTTCGCCAGTTTGACCCACCCCATTTCTCGGGGCAGAGTACAGAGCCGTGGGAGGCAGAGTCATGGATCACGGCGATGGAGCGTCGTTTTGAGACATTGTTCATCGAGGAACGATACCAGGTGTTATTGGCGACGAACTTTCTGGAGCGCAACGCCGAGGCTTGGTGGCGGCGTGTTCGACCGGCTGGCCCGCCTGGGGCTCAGCTCCTGACCTGGGCGGAGTTCCGCAGTCTCCTTCTTGGGGCTTTCTTCCCGGAAAGCGTCCGGCAGAGGTTGGAGGAACAGTTGAGAAACCTTCGCCAGGGAGATCGGCCCGTGCACGAGTATATTGCGAATTTCAATCAGTTGTTGGCGTGTGTACCGAACATGGCCAGGGATGAGGCGCACCGGATTTACATGTTCGAGCGAGGGTTGCGCCGGGACCTTTTTCAACTGGTTCGCTCGCGTAGGTTGCAGACCTTGGAGGCCTCGATGGAACAGGCGCTCTATGTGGAATACGGGGAGGTAGTAATGGAGGAGGTAGCTCCAGCTCCCGTAGTAATCCCGGGGGCGAAGCGCCCAGCACCGGATGATGGAGGACGGGCTCATTCTTGGAGGCCGCCACGACCGCCATGGCCTCAGTTTTCCGGCCGTGGGCGTTCTGAGCGGCGAAGGCCTGGTGGATCCCAGAGGCCACCGCAGCAGCAGCAGCAGCAGCACCAGCACCATCAGCAGCAGAGGCCGCAGTCAAGGCAGCATAGGTCTCAGCAGCAGTCTCAGAGACAACAGCAGCAGTCGAGGCGGACCCAGCCTTCGGAGAGGTGTGTCTTCTGTGGGGTCAGCATCCGGCAGACACGTGTGAGATGAGATTTGGCCGCTATTATCGATGTGGATAGCCTGGTCATGTTCGAGCAACGTGCCCAGTTGCGACACCAGCAGCACCTTCTTCAGCATCTGTCCCTTTTTCATCCCAGCAGCGATCGACGGCTCAGCGGCCATATGCCCCAGTGAGCAGGCCATCTTCTTCCCATCCCACTGACTATCGGCCTCCAGATCAGAGTGGGCGAGTGTATGCTGCGCAGGTAGAGGACTCTTCGGCAGCAGATCATGTGGTGGCAGGTATCACCTTACTTTCTGGCATTAGGACTCGTACTTTATTTCATACTGGAGCATCACATTCTTTTATTAGTAGATCATTTGCATCATTACATGGGTTAGAGGTAGGACTTTTACCACGTGCACGAGAGGTACAGATTCCCGATCACACTTTGCACGTGGAGGAGTGTTGTTGGTCCTGCCCGATACAGATCGAGTCCTGGATTATGCCAGCAGACCTGTTGGTCTTGAGACAGCTGAGGGACTTTGATGTGGTTCTAGGGATGGACTGGCTGGCCCGATATTTCGCGACTATTGATTGTGCCGCGAGGACGGTCACTTTTAGAGAGCTAGGCCAGGAGATGTTGGTATACCGGGGATGTCAGAGTGCTTTCTTTGCCTCTATGGTTTCGACTTTCCGAGCGAGGCAGATGATCCAACGAGGATGTGTAGCCTTTTTGGCTAGTGTTGTTGAGGGGCCTACGGCGGCGCCGGGACTCGGGGATATCCCTATTGCCTGCGAGTTCCCGGATGTTTTTCCACCTGAGCTGACTAGCATGCCGCCAGATAGGGAGATCGAGTTTGTGATTGATGTAGTTCCAGGAACTGCGCCAATCTCTAAGGCTCCTTACCGGATGGCACCGGCTGAGCTGCGAGAGCTTAAGGCGCAACTCCAGGATTTAATGGATAAGGGTTTTATTAGACCAAGTGTGTCGCCTTGGGGAGCGCCGGTGCTATTCGTGAAGAAGAAGGATGGATCACTTCGATTGTGTGTGGATTATAGGGAATTGAATAAAGTGACCATCAAGAACAAGTACCCTTTGCCGCGCATCGATGATCTCTTTGATCAGCTGCAAGGGTCTTGTGTCTTTTCCAAGATTGATCTGCAGTCCGGTTACCATCAGTTGAAGGTGAAGGCCGAAGATATTTCGAAGACAGCATTCAGGACACGGTATGGGCATTATGAGTTTACAGTTATGCCTTTTGGACTAACTAATGCCCCTGCCGCATTCATGGATTTAATGAACCGAATCTTCCGACCGTACTTGGATCGATTCGTGGTAGTATTCATTGATGATATTCTAGTTTACTCCCGAAGTGATGCCGAGCATGAGGAGCACTTGAGGATTGTGCTGCAACTTCTGCGAGAGAAGAAGTTGTATGCCAAGCTGGTGAAGTGCGAGTTTTGGCTTCGGGAAGTAGTCTTCTTGGGCCATGTGATTTCTGCCGCGGGTGTGGCAGTGGACCCGGCGAAGATTGAGGCAGTCCGGGATTGGCCTCGACCGACGACCGTTTCTGAGGTACGTAGTTTTATGGGCTTAGCTGGGTATTACCGTCGGTTTGTGGAGGGCTTTGCGAAGCTCTCTACACCCCTCACTCGCTTGACGCGTAAAGGAATGAAGTTTATCTGGAGTGAGGATTGCCAGAGGAGCTTTGAGGAGCTGAAGAGTAGACTGATGACCGCTCCTATCCTTTCCCTCCCTGTAATGGGGAAAGGATATGTGATCTATAGCGACGCATCACACAATGGACTTGGTTGTGTGTTGATGCAGGAAGGGAGGGTAATTGCTTATGCATCGAGACAGCTCAAGGATTATGAGAAGAATTACCCTACCAATGATTTGGAGCTTGCTGCCGTGGTGTTTGCACTGAAGCTGTGGCGCCATTACTTGTATGGGGAGCACTGTGAGATCTATACCGACCACAAGAGCCTAAAGTACCTGTTCACGCAGAAGGAGCTGAATTTGAGGCAGCGCAGATGGTTGGAGCTCCTAAAGGATTATGATGTGGACATTCTGTACCATCCGGGCAAGGCCAATGTGGTTGCAGATGCTTTAAGTAGGAGGGCGGTGCAGAGTTTGTCTATGTTGATTACAGATCAGGCGCCACTATTAGAGGAGATGAGGCGGCTAGAGATAGAGGTTGTGTCTCCTGGGGTCTCTGCAAGACTAACCTCTTTAGTCGTGCAGCCCACTCTGCTGGACAGGATCAGGGAGAAACAGAGTGAGGACCCCCACTTGACCAAGATTAGAGATAAGATTCCGAGTGATCAGTAAGGGGACTTTACAGTGGATACTTCGGGAGTACTAAGGTATAGGGAACGAGCATGTGTACCAGTGGATGCTGAGATCAGAGAGCTGATATTGCGAGAGGCCCATTATACACCTTATACTCTACATCCTGGTGGGACTAAGATGTATAAGGACCTCAAGGCACACTTCTGGTGGAATGGCATGAAGAGGGACATTGGGAGATTTGTGGCTCAGTGTTTAACTTGCCAACAGGTGAAGGCTGAGCATCGAGTGCCAACTGGCAAGTTACAGAGTCTCCCAATTCCCGAGTGGAAATGGGACCACATTACGATGGATTTTGTGGTCGGATTGCCGAGGGCACAGGGAGGTGCTGATGCTATCTGGGTAGTTGTAGATCGACTTACCAAGTCAGCACACTTCTTGCCTATGCAGACTACTTGGCCACTCGAGCGACTAGCCCAGTTATATCTAGATGAGATAGTAAGATTACATGGAGTACCAGCCTCCATAGTATCAGATAGAGACCCGAGGTTTGTTTCGCGTTTCTGGAGGAGCTTGCAGACAGCCTTGGGGACTCAGCTCAGGTTCAGTACAGCTTTTCATCCGCAGACTGATGGGCAGTCAGAGCGGACCATACAGATCTTGGAAGACATGTTGAGGGCTTGCGTCTTGGATTTCGGCGGAGGGTGGATTCGACACTTATCTATGGCTGAGTTCGCGTACAACAATAGCTTTCAAGCGAGCATTCAGATGGCTCCGTTTGAAGCATTGTATGGACGCAAGTGTCGATCACCGCTTTATTGGAGTGACGTGGGCGAGAGGCGGACCTTAGGACCAGATGTATTATTAGAGGCAGAGGAGAAGGTCCGAGTGATTCGAAAGCATCTTCAGACCGCCCAAAGCCGACAAAGGAGTTATGCCGATGTTCTGCGACGAGACTTAGAGTTTCAGGTTGGAGATCATGTATTTCTGAAAGTCTCGCCGTCCAAAGGAATCAGGAGGTTCGACATTCGTGGGAAACTTAGTCCCCGATATATTGGACCCTTTGAGGTATTGGAACGTATCGGGCCAGTCGCCTACCGACTTGCGCTTCCTCCGAGACTTGCCGGTGTCCACGATGTATTTCATGTCTCTACTATGAGGAGGTACGTCTTCGACCCATCGCACGTCATCGACTTCACACCACTCGAGATTAGTGAGGATTTGAGGTATGAGGAGCGCCCACTGCGGATTCTGGATCGACAGGTGAGAGAATTACGCAGTCGAGCCATCCCCTATGTGAAGATCCTTTGGAGCAATTATGACGAGCGCGAGGCTACGTGGGAGCTCGAGTCAGAGATGAGGGATACCCACCCCTACTTATTTGAGACATCGGACTGAGGGATATTGTTTAGTTTTGTTTCGAGGACGAAACTCTTTTTAGTGGGGGGGGATGTGATGATCCGGACTTTTGTAAAAGCTTTTGCAGCTTTAATAGTGATTACAGGAAGCTTACACAGTGTATCGGAGCTTGTAGTGTCGAAAACGGATTTTTAAAATGGATCCGGCGCAAAAAATGGAGCAAGTGGGCTTTTCCGGGGGCTTTCAGCAAAATTTTGGTTGAGAATTTGGCAAAATGGACAGCGGATTTGGACTCAGCGCGCGAAAACGATCAAAATGGTGTATTCACTTAATTTTCGGCGCCAAAAACACTGTTCACCGGAACAGTAACTCCGGCCGCCGGAATTACTGTTCCTGCACCGGCGGCAGGCGGCGGCGCACGGCGGAGCAAGGCGGCGCAGGGGGCGGAGCAGGGCCGCGGGCAGTGCGGGAGGCGCGGGTTGGTGGGGGCAGGCGCGGGGTCTACAGAATAGGCGTGCACCGGGTGCACCGAAGATTTGGAATGCCACGTGGCATCCTCTGATTGGCCGAAAGAAGTAAAGGAAATCGGCTTGTCCCTGACACGTGGCAGCTTTCGATTGGCCGACAGGATCCGGAAGACCCGGCGCGTAGACCGGGCGCGTGCGCCACGTGGACACGTGGCTATTGTAGATTGGCGGGCGCACGGCCGCCCACGTGCGCCGGGCGCGTGGAAAACGTGGACGGCGGGGGACACGTGGCGCGTTTTCATTGGCCCGTACGGCAGTTTCGTGTTCTGGGAGGCGTGGCGCAGTCTGATTGGCCAAATTTGGTGTTTCCTGTTCTGTCCTGGGATTCGGTGTGGAGCCCGAATAGGATCTTGGCCCATTATAAATACCCTTCTCTCTCTCTCTGCCATTTCCGAGTTTTAGAGAGATAAAATAAGAGTGAGCCCTTAATGAAAGATTTTCCTTTCTCTGTCCTCTATCTACCCTAGCAATTTCAGAATTTTTGGAGTTGCCGACAGTGAGTTATCTGCGACGCGGCGCGCTTCGACGTTTCCCCTTTTTCGGCCCATTTCCGTCGCAGTTCAGTCGGAAAATTGCTGTGAGCAAACCAGGAGGAATTTTCGGACGATTTTTGTGACAGCATGTTCCTAAGAGGTAAGGCTTCGTTTTTCATGTTGATCACTTCGCTCTGTTTCGCACTTTTGGCATGGTTCCAGAGGCACCTCTGACCCCCCTTTTTTGCTATGGTACTTTCTGGACAGCATCGACTTCTCCGATTTATATCTTGAGCTAGGAGCATCGGATCGAGGCGTTTAAGTAGTCGATTTTGATCTACTCGTCGTGAGGAACGCAACTGTGATTTTTCTGGATTTTTCGGAGCACTGTACAGAGGTGAAAATTCCTCTTTTTTTTGTGCTGTTTGGAAAACAGCAAAGGCTGTATTTTTGGGATTTGTATTTACACCGGGTGTGTTGTTCTGTATAGTTGTGCACTGTTCTCGACGAATTGCGGGAATAGAGGGCTGTGGACAGCAAGGAGGCTTCTTGGGTGTGGATTTTGCTTTTTGAGGTGGCTGGTTGTTGCTTACCTCATTTTTGACTAACTCACTAGGAGTATTAGAGCTCCCCTATTTTAAACTGATAAAAGGTATTCTAATTATGAATTGCATGAGTAGACTCCACAGATTATATGACGGCTTATTTATAGTAAATTGGGACGCTGTTGTTGGGACAAAGGCTATATCATAATCTCGCATGCAAAATGACTTATTATGTTGGGACATTTAAACCATCCTTTTCTAAATAAATATCAAACACTTTTCTTCAGTTTTAACAGAGGACAATTGCATGCTTGTATGGACATCTAGATAGGCCACTATTTATTGCTACACTATTATTGGGACTTGACTTAGGAGAAACCATGTTTTATTATTCTCCTTTGCATTCAGATGCATGTTGCTCAAGTTTGAGCAGGGTTTTGGGGTAGTGTAGTTGAGGCCATTGAGTCTGGGACAGGTTAGACTCGATTATGGGTTGTGGGGCATTGTGGTAACCGCGGACATCAGGCGGTTGGCCAGACATTGATTACTTTATCACGCTTTGGACTTATGGGGTATTGCGGCGACCGCGGACATTAGGCGGTTCACCGGATGTTGATCTTTGCATCAGATTGGGTATCAGCTTTTCTTTAGTGGATGGATTTTCCCACTTTGATCAGAGTCATGATCCAGTCCTGCTGTTTTATGATACTTATGATTACTGGTTACTGAGATACTTTACTCGTGTGGGTCGCTCCCCTCGAGTGCCACTCCGGAGTGTGCGACAGGCAGGCTTTGAGTCCTTGAGACTCCTTTTTACATCGGCGTTATGCGTGGGCTGGCATACCCGATACGGCAGGCACAGCAGGCAGTACCCGTTTTTACTGGTGGCTAGATTAGGTTATCCAGGCAGGCAGGGTAGATACTGATGCATACTTACAGTCATTTCCTTCGGCATGGCATTTAGAGGCATAGTAGTGGTAGTTTCCTCTTTATCTGCAGCCTTTATAGCTTACCACTGTCCTTTCCTTTTGCCTCTAGTAGTCCTAGTGGGTGCGTCAGCATTTGAGGTTTACCCACTAGCGGAGGCTACTGGTTTATCTAGTAGTTCTCACCCCCATTGTTGTTTCCTGTCTCTTCTCCTTTGTGTCGTAGAGTCGTCTGCGGGAGCTGCTAGGCCATCAGCAACTGATCGAGGTAGGGGGATCGCTGAGTAGATAGATCTCCTGTGAGACTGAGTTGTTGTTAGACAGATATTGTACCCTTGTAGTAGCCGCTGGTTTAAAATGTTTTTGGGTCTACTTTTGGTTTCTTAATTTCGCAATTCGTTTCGGGGGGGGGGGGGGGGGGGGGGGGGGGGGGGGGGGGGGGGGGGGGGGGGGGGAGGGAGGGGGGGGGGGGGTGGCGGAAGGTGATCGAATAATTCCTTGTTTTCGGACAGGACCGTCGGGGCTCGCGGGTATTTTTAGTTCATAAAGCTCGCGAAACGGAGAACGGCGGCGCAATCGGTTTTGAATTCCGACGCCGGAATCTCCCGGAATAAATTCCGGACGGTGGCTAGCGGTTCAGGTGGTCAGCGCGGTTTTTTTTTTAGGCAGACCGGACCTGGTCGCACCCGAATTATTATTACCCGCTTTTGATTTGAAATGGGTTCATTCCCCAATCCCCATTCTAACCGCTCCCGCCACCCTAACCCCGTCCCGCCTTTTCCCTGTCGTGCAACTTCCCACAACTCCCCTCAACTCCCCGCAACTTCCCACAACTCCCCTCAACTCCCCGCAACTTCCCACAACCTCCCCTCAACTCCCCACAACTCCCCACAACTCCCCCCACAACTCCCCTGCGTACGAAACCCCAAGTGCAACGAGAACCCACTTCCCCAACCTTTCAGTTTCCCAACCGAACCTTACTGTTTTCCCAACCGGTCGAGTGGAGAAGCAAGGCGGAGCGGGTGAGGAGAGGGAAGATCGCCGGCATACTCTCGTTACCGGGCTACGCAAGAACAGGACGATCATCCCCTAGATCAACCCTACGCGACGAAACCAAGGTGAGCATAGGTTAGGGTTCTGATTTGGGCTTTCTTGGTTCTCTTAGGTAAAAGGGAGGAGGGGAGTCGGCACCGTCACCGGAGCCGGCACGCACGGAGCCACGCATGCGGGCGGCGCCGCAAGCGGGCGGCGCCGCATGCGGGCGGCGCGCATGAGGGCGGCACCGCATGCGGGCGGCACTGCATGCGGGCGGTGCCGCATGCGGGCGGCGCCGCATGCTTCCGCATGCGGGCGCTGCGCATGCGGGCGGTGCCGCATGCCCCCGCATGCGGGCAGAGACGCATGCGGGCGGCGCCGCATGCCCCGCATGCGGGCGCGTGTAGCGCCGCCAGCATGCGGCGCTGCCCGCATGCGGGGGCATGCGGCGCCGCCCGCATGCGGGCGGCGCCGCATGCGGGCGGCGCCGCATACGGGCGGCGCCGCATGCCCCGCATGCGGCAGCGCCGCATGCTGGCGGCGCTACACGCGCCCGCTATGAGCACCGCGCGCACCCACAAGTGGGCAGCGCCGCCTGCGGACGGCGCCGCACGCAGGTAGTACGCCGCCCAGCCGCACGGGGCCGGGCCCGTACGTGTACGAATTGTGCGCAAGGTGGGGGGGGGGGCACGCCGAGTGTTCTAGTCTTTGATCTTGCGGAGTCTTGAATTTCTGACTCCTGTTTGACAGGTTCTTGTAGGTCCGGGCGGGCACCCGAGACGCGGGAGAACCTAGCATCGGTCAGGAGCGCGACAACGAAAGGTGGGTTTTCGGTCGAGGCTTAGTATAGTGTTAGTATCCCGAAAGGGATTTTTATTAAATGTTAATCGGTACTAACGCTGACGGTTTTTTATGATGTACTATATTACCCCGTGTCTTGGTTTCCTTATGCTCGAGTTGCGACACGCGCACCCGCGGTCTGGCCACCGCAAAGGGTGCTCTTTTCCGGAAAGGCTCGGTCTCCGACCCGTGTTACCCACGAGGGGATGTAGTGGGGCCCCCGTAGGTGTGGGGTTCGAGGCACCAAGGTGTGAGCGGTGCGACCTGTCGGGATTGGTGCCCGACCGAGGTCAGGTGTGCGACCTGCCGGGATTGGTGCCCGACGAGGTCAGGTGTTACAGGTGTTACCGGGGTTACAGGTGTTACAGGTGTTACAGGTGGTACAGGTGGTTGCGAGTTACCGTTATGAGTAGAGTGGTTGCTCCGGCTAGTCTTACTTTTGTGGCTTGGCATTACTTTATGCTTTAGTATTGTTATTATGATAGTGTCGCTGACTACCCACTCTGTGACAGGTACCTCCAGGGGGTAGAGGTAGGCGACGGTGAGGCCGAGGTGGGAGCAGTCGGGCTTTGGGAGCCCTAGTATGCTGTTTTCTTTACTTTCTCTGCATTTCATTTGGTATTGTAGGTTACTGTGTGGTTCTCGATACCCTTGTGGGGTCGTGTGGATGTTGATTACTTTCGTTCTGGTTATGCACTACTGTTTCCTTTATTGTTCCCGTTTGGCCGTTTTCTAAACAAACCAACTAGAAAACAAAAGAAAAAGGACTTCGAAAACCGTTTTCAAAAGTCTAGGGTCGGGTGGGCCCGTTTTCCAAACCTTGTGGATTTATGCCGTTTTCCAATCTGTTTCCAAAACCTAAGGCCGTGTGGGCCTGTTTTCAAAACGGTGAGTTTATACTTTCAACTTGACTGGCCACGGGTATTGTTTTGTCTTCATGCACCGTACTACTTCGAACTGTTGTGATTAAATGGAAAATGATTGCTTGTGTTTGACGGTTGTAATAGCCGCGACGCCGTGCATATACAGAGGAGACTCTGCCCGATTTTCGAGTGAATCTGTATATGCGGCGGGTCTGGGCACGCGCCGGGGAAGGAGGTTTAAAGAAAAATTTTGTACGCACCTTACGCTTACTTTTGTGTACCGTTTCCGCTAAAACAAAACCCCCGGGGCGTGATAGATTAAGATGGTTATCGAGCCTTTGCTTTAATCACAACAGTGACGGCCCAACATCCACCGAGATATCACACTTAACTACGAATAAATGAAATGTGTAGGACGTAAGGGTGTAGGACGCGAGTGAACGTGGGGAGGGGAAATTAGTGTGGTTTATTTACGCTCTCGGTTTTCCTGGGTATGATGGGACTGATGCGTTTCCTTGGTGTGCACAGATAGAAGCCCGATTTTGGGTGGGTAACTGCTGTCGGACATGGACCTTGCGGCAGGAGGCGACCATCGTTACTACGCAACCAGCTGCGCGACTGTGGCTGGGCAACTGCTAAGTCTCGCGAGCACGGGGTATACTGACCCAGGAGCTGGAGGGTGTCGACCACGCCCAGCACGGCACCGGTGGTGTCTAACCCCCGTGGGATACCACCAACTGGCATTTCCACCTTTCAGGAGCGGTTCAACTTGGCCGTGCGCGCCAGAGCTAGAGCGTACACGACGGGCACAACCCCTACACCGGTCCGACAGGGACCCCTACCAGAGCGGCAGAAAAACCAAGCGCCAGAGGAAAGGGCCGAAACCCGGGCTAGGCGACGAAGGGAGGGACCTGAACCACCAACGCCTTGCGTCATTTGTGATGGCGCATTCAATGATGAATTGCCCTTGGCGGGACGAACATTGCTTCCGGTGTGGCAGGCCGGGCCACACACGTTACGAGTGCCCCGGAAGCCGGGCGTCACCAGACCCCCAGCACCGAGACCTGATGACCTACGCCTGACGGACTCTTCTGATACCGAGTCCCCACCCCGCCACGCCGAACGTGGCTGGCCCAGAGGTTGTGGACGGACCTCCCAGCCGCCCCGGGGAGCAGTGATGCAGAATCCTAGAACCGGGAATCACAGGTATATTTTTTTTTTCTCTTTACCTCTTTTTGGTTAGGCCTCGACTTTCATCTTCCGATTTTTTTGTCTTTCTCGTGTACTGTGCGGTTGTGCCGGGGGGGGGGGGGGGGGGTTTATGGGTTCGGAGTGGGGTCACTCCACTAGTCCGTCTTAGGAGTTGTGAAGCCATGTCAGGGGGAGGGAAGGCGGGTCGGGCGCAGGTAGGAACCCCTTACAAATGATTCTGAAAAGAGAACCCTACTAGTTTGTTGGTCGGTTCAAACCCCGGTGGGGGAAACTTCGCGGGAGTACTCCCTACAGAGACTGTAGCGGCGAGGTGTTACCACCCCCCGACGACGGCATTAGAGGCAGTGGTCTTCGTCCTGAAGTTATGGAGACACTATCTCTTTGGTGTCCATTGTAACATCTTCTCAGATCACCAGAGTCTTAAATACCTATTCACCCAAAAGAACTAAACCTGCGGCAGAGGCGGTGGCTTGAGTTACTGAAGGATTACGACCTAACAATCCAATACCACCCCGGGAAAGCAAACGTGGTAGCGGACGCTCTGAGCAGGAAGGGGCGATTGGAGGGGACCGGTAGGTGCGATAACTGAGCAGAGCAGCTTGATCGCGGAATTCTCACGACTAGGGTTGGAAGTAGTGCCAGCAGGCACGGTTGCGCAATTCTAACTTTGGTGGTCAAGCCAACACTGCACGAGAAGATTCGAGAGGGACAGCAGGGGACTCGCACTTACAACTCGTAAGAGACAAGATCTCACCGGATCAGAAAGGTGACTTTTCAGTGGAAGGTGACGGCACTCTACAGTTCCGCGGGCGGATTTGCGTGCCGGATACCCCGGAATTGAAGAAGGAAATCCTGTCTGAGGCACACAGCGCCCCTTATGCAGCGCATCCAGGAGGCACAAAGATGTACAGGGACCTCAAGCAGACCTGCTGGTGGCCCAAGATGAAGAGGGATGTGACAAGATATGTAGCTCATTGCCTGGTGTGTCAACAAATAAGGCGGAACATCAACGGCCGGCGGGAAAGTTACAACCCTTACCGGTACCAGAGTGGAAGTGGGATCATATCACCATGGACTTTGTCACCGGGTTTCCCACGTTCACAGCAAGGACATGACTCAATATGGGTTGTGGTGGACCGGCTAACCAAGTCAGCGCACTTTCTGCCGATTCACACAACCTGGACCAGAGAGCGGTTGGCTCAAGTCTACCTCAGCGAGGTTGTGAGACTGCATGGAGTACCAGCATCGATCACATCAGACAGAGACACGTGTTTCGTCTCCAAGTTTTGGCAGAGTCTGCAACGAGCCTTGGGGACTAAATTGCAGTTCAGCACAGCCTTCCACCCTCAGACAGACGGCAGTCGGAGCGAGTGATACAGACGCTAGAGGACCTGCTTCGGGCCTGTGTACTCGATTGGGGAGTCGGTTGGGAGCGTTACCTACCACTTGTAGAATTCGCTTACAACAATAGCCACCAGGCCAGCATCCTGATGGCACCCTACGAAGCTTTATACGGGAGACGCTGCCGATCCCCGATCTGTTGGGACGACTTGGGAGAACGGAAGTTCTTGGGACCCGACTTGGTGGAAGAAACAGAAGAGAAGGTACGCCTTATCAGACAGCGCTTACTAACCGCCCAGAGTCGACAAAAGAGCTACGCGGATCGGAGACGCCGCGACTTAGAGTTCCAGGTGGGAGAACAATGTTTTTGCGGGTCTCGCCGTCCAGGGGAATCAAGCGATTCGGGTTAAAAGGCAAGCTGAGCCCGCGGTTTGTGGGGCCATTCGAGATCCTGGAGCGGGGCCCAGTGGCTTACCGCCTTGCCCTACCACCGAACCTCAACCGGATTCATGACGTGTTCCACGTTTCGATGCTCAAGAAATACCTCCCCGACCCGTCGCATGTCCTGGACGTCTCGACACTCGAACTAAAGGAGGACCTAAGCTTCGAGGAAACCCCTATGCGAATACTAGCAAGAGAAAGCAAGACGCTCCGAAACCGAGAGTCATCCCCTATGTGAAGGTGCACTGGAACAACCATGAGGAGCGGGAAGCGACGTGGGAACTGGAATCGAAGATGAGGGAGGGCTACCCCTATCTCTTCACCGCGAACCAGGATTGAGTTTCGAGGACGAACTCGTTTTAAGAGGTGAGTGGTGTAGTAGCCGCTGGTTTAAAATGTTTTTGGGTCTACTTTTGGTTTCTTAATTCGCAATTCGTTTCGGGGGGGCGGAAGGTGATCGAATAATTCCTTGTTTCCGGACAGACCGTCGGGGCTCGCGGGTATTTTTAGTTCGTAAAGCTCGCGAAACGGAGAACGGCGGCGCAATCGGTTTTGAATTCCGACGCCGGAATCTCCCGGAATAAATTCCGGAAGGTGGCTAGCGGTTCAGGTGGTCAGCGCGGTTTTTTTAGGCAGACCGGACCCTGGTTCGCACCCGAATTATTATTACCGCTTTTGATTTGAAATGGGTTCATTCCCAATCCCCATTCTAACCGCTCCCCGCCACCCTAACCCGTCCCGCCTTTTCCCTGTCATGCAACTTCCCACAACTCCCCTCAACTCCCCGCAACTTTCCACAACTCCCCTCAACTCCCCGCAATTCCCACAATCCCCTCAACTCCCCACAACTCCCCACAACTCCCCCACAAACTCCCCTGCGTACGAAACCCCAAGTGCAACGAGAACCCACTTCCCCAACCTTTCAGTTTCCCAACCGAACCTTACTGTTTTCCAACCCGGTCGAGTGGAGAAGCAAGGCGGAGCGGGTGAGGAGAGGGAAGATCGCCGGCATACCCTTCGTTACCGGGCACGCAAGAACAGGACGATCATCCCCTAGATCAACCCTAGCCGACGAAACAAGGTGAGCATAGGTTAGGGTTCTTGATTTGGGCTTTTCTTGGTTCTCTTAGGTAAAAGGGAGGAGGGGAGTCGGCACCGTCCCGGAGCCGGCACGCACGGAGCCACGCATGTGGGCTGCGCCGCATGCGGCGCGGCGCCGCATGCGGGAGCCGCATGCGGGCGGCGCCGCATGCCCCCGCATGCGGGCAGCGCCGCATGCGGGCGGCGCCGCATGCCCGCATGCGGGCAGACGGCCGCATGCGGGCGGCGCTGCACGCGCCCGCATGCGGGCAGCGCCGCGTGCGGGCGTGCCCGCATGGGGCTGCACCGCATGCGGGCGGCGCCGCATGCCCCCGTATGCGGGCAGCGCCGCTGCGGGCGGCGCTACACGCGCCCGCATGCGGGCAACACGCATGCGGGCAGCGCCGCGCGCACCCACATGCGGCAGGGCGCGCCATGCGGGCGGCGCTACACGCGCCCGCATGCGGGCAACACGCATGCGGGCAGCGCCGCGCGCACCCACAAGTGGGCAGCGCCGCATGCGGGTGACGCCGCATGCGGACGGCGCCGCACGCAGGTAGTACGCCGCCCAGCCGCACGGGGCCGGGCGCGTACGTGTACGAATTGTGCGCAAGGTGGGGGGGGCGCGCGGGTGTTCTAGTCTTTGATCTTGCGGAGTCTTGAATTTCTGACTCCTGTATGACAGGTTCTTGTAGGTCCGGCGCGGCCCGAGACGCGGGGAACCTAGCATCGGTCAGGAGCGCGACAACGAAAAGGTGGGTTTTCGGTCGAGGCTTAGTATAGTGTTAGTATTCCGAAAGGGATTTTTATTAAATGTTAATCGGTACTAACGCTGACGGTTTTTTATGATGTACTATATTACCCGTGTCTTGGTTTCTTATGCTCGAGTTGCGACACGCGCACCCGCGGTCTGGCCACCGCCAAGGGTGCTCTTTTCCGGAAAGGCGGTCTCCGACCCGTGTTAACCACGAGGGGATGTAGTGGGGCCCCCGTAGTGTGGGGTTCGAGGCACCAAGGTGTGAGCGGTGCGACCTGTCGGGATTGGTGCCCGACGAGGTCAGGTGTGCGACCTGCCGGATTGGTGCCCGACGAGGTCAGGTGTTACAGTGTTACCGGGGTTACAGGTGTTACAGGTGTACAGGTGGTACAGGTGGTTGCGAGTTACCGTTATGAGTAGAGTGGTTGCTCCGGCTAGTCTTCTTTTGTGGCTTGGTATTACTTTACTGCTTTAGTATTGTTATTATGATAGTGTCGCTGACTACCCACTCTGTGACAGGCCCTCCAGGGGGTAGAGGTAGGCGACGGTGAGGCCGAGGTGGGAGCAGTCGGGCTGTGGGAGCCCTAGTATGCTGTTTTTCTTTACTTTCTCGCATTTCATTTGGTATTGTAGGTTACTGTGTGGTTCTCGATACCCTTGTGGGGTCGTGTGGATGTTGATTACTTTCGTTCTGGTTATGCACTACTGTTTCCTTTATTGTTCCCGTTTGGCCGTTTTCTAAACAAACCAACTAGAAAACAAAAAGAAAAAGGACTTCGAAAACCGTTTTCAAAATTCTAGGGTCGGGTGGGCCCATTTTCCAACCTTGTGGATTTATGCCGTTTTCCAATCTTTCCAAAACCTAAGTCCGTGTGGCCTGTTTTCAACACGGTGAGTTTATACTTTCAACTTGACTGGCCACGGGTATTGTTTTGTCTTCATGCACGTACTACTTCGAACTGTTGTGATAAATGGAAAATGATTGTTTGTGTTTGACGGTTGTAATAGCCCGCGACGCCGTGCATATACAGAGGAGACTCTGCCCGATTTTCGAGTGAATCTGTATATGCGGCGGGTCTGGGCACGCGCCGGGGAAGGAGGTTTTAAAGAAAAATTTTGTACGCACCTTACGCTTACTTTGTGTACCATTTCCACTAAAACAAAACCCCCCGGGCGTGACAACCCTTTACTCAGAGATGTATTTTTTTATTTTGGGTCTGGCTTTGGCCAGTAGGTTGTACTATTTTGTTGAGCTGAGAGATTATTGTATTTATTTACAGTGTATCTTATTCCAGTCTGAGATTATTTGCAGCTTTTTAGTCAACTCTGTATTATGCTCTTTTATTATACATCTTATATCGAGAAGGTTACCAGCGCTTCGTGTACGCGGAAACTTCCGTGTGCACGGCGGATCTGTCGACGGACCCGGGTTCTGGTTACACTCATGGGGTGACACATTACACACGATTGAAGACATCGTAAACACATGTGCTAACTTGGGAGAGAAGATTCCAGAATTTAAGTTTGTGAGAAAAATATTAAGAACTCTTCGAAAAGATTTCGATCCAAGGTTACGGCATTTTGAACTAATTAAAACACCGGACGAACTCCGTGTAGAAGAATGATTGGTTCTTTACCAAACTTATGAATGACATTTCCTACCTAACTATTCTTAGGGAGAAAGAAAAGCATCCTCTTAAGTCTCAGGTTTTTTGCGTTGAAAACTACAAAAGAAGAAGACGCGGATTCATCCTCTCCTCAGGCTCGATGACGAGAACTATCTATGGAGGCCTTGAGAAGCAGCTTGCTCTCTTGACGAGAGATTCGCCGAAACTTTCGAAGGGGTAACTCAAGCAAAACAACTCCATCCTTCGTAAAGTCGAAGAAAGGCAAGGTTCTTCAAGTTTTAACCAAGAAAAGCAAGAGGGTTTTTCTAAGGATAAGAAAAGCTCAGAAGGACAAGTCCAATGCTTCAAGGGCCTGAGGGTACGGCTATCTCAAGGGTGTCCCAATAAGCATCCGTCAAAGAAAGAAAGCGATGAAGCCATCACTTGGGAGACACCTCCATGTCCAATGAGTCATCGTCAAGTGATAAGAAGATAACGCAATGGTGTTCC
>CM055069.1:40398704-40435788 GCA_029204045.2 Tillandsia leiboldiana | reverse complement strand
GGTAGGATTTACCACGTGCACGAGAGGTACAGATTGCCCGATCACTACTTTGCACGTGGAGGAGTGTTGTTGGTCCGCCCGATACAGATCGAGTCCTGGATTATGCCAGCAGACCTGTTGGGTCTTGAGACAGCTGAGGACTGGATGTGGTCTAGGGATGACTGGCTGGCCCGATATTTCGCGACTATTATTGGCCGAGGCACGCGGTCACTTTTAAGAGCTAGGCCAGGAGATGTTGGTTATACCGGGGATGTCAGAGGTTTGGCTTTTCTTGTGCTCTTGGTTTCGACTTTCCAGGCGGCAGATGATCCACCGAGGATGTGTAGCCTTGGGCTAGTGTTGTGAGGGGCCTAGGAGGCGCGGGACTCGGGATCTCCCTATTGCCTGAGAGTCCGGATGTTTTTCCACCTGAGCTAACTAGCATGCCGCCAGATATGGGAGGATCGAGTTGTGATTGATGGTAGTTCCAGGAACTGCGCCAATCTCTAAGGCTCCTTACCGGATGGCACCGGCTGAGCTGCGAGAGCTTAAGGCGCAATCCAGGATTTAATGGATAAGGGTTTTATTAGACCAAGTGTGTCGCCTTGGGGAGCGCCGGTGCTATTCGTGAAGAAGAAGGATGGATCACTTCGATTGTGTGTGGATTATAGGAAATTGAATAAAAGTGACCATCAAGAACAAGTACCCTTTGCGCGCATGATGATCTCTTTGATCAGCTGCAGGGTCTTGTGTCTTTTCCAAGATTGATCTGCAGTCCGGTTACCATCAGTTGAAGGTGAAGGCCGAAGATATTTCGAAGACAGCATCAGGACACGGTATGGGCATTATGAGTTTACAGTTATGCCTTTTGGACTAACTAATGCCCCTGCGCATTCATGGATTTAATGAACCGAATCTTCCGACCGTACTTGGATCGATTCGTGGTAGTATTCATTGATGATATTCTAGTTTACTCCCGAAGTGATGCCGAGCATGAGGAGCACTTGAGGATTGTGCTGCAACTTCTGCGAGAGAAGAAGTTGTATGCCAAGCTGGTGAAGTGCGAGTTTTGGCTTCGGGAAGTAGTCTTCTTGGGCCATGTGATTTCTGCCGCGGGGTGGCAGTGGACCCGGCGAAGATTGAGGCAGTCCGGGATTGGCCTCGACCGACGACCGTTTCTGAGGTACGTAGTTTTATGGGCTTAGCTGGGTATTACCGTCGGTTTGTGGAGGGCTTTGCGAAGCTCTCTACACCCCTCACTCGCTTGACGCGTAAAGGAATGAAGTTTATCTGGAGTGAGGATTGCCAGAGGAGCTTTGAGGAGCTGAAGAGTAGACTGATGACCGCTCCTATCCTTTCCCTCCCTGTAATGGGGAAAGGATATGTGATCTATAGCGACGCATCACACAATGGACTTGGTTGTGTGTTGATGCAGGAAGGGAGGGTAATTGCTTATGCATCGAGACAGCTCAAGGATTATGAGAAGAATTACCCTACCAATGATTTGGAGCTTGCTGCCGTGGTGTTGCACTGAAGCTGTGGCGCCATTACTTGTATGGGGAGCACTGTGAGATCTATACCGACCACAAGAGCCTAAAGTACCTGTTCACAGCAGAAGGAGCTGAATTTGAGGCAGCGCAGATGGTTTGGAGCTCCTAAGGATTATGATGTGGACATTCTGTACCATCCGGGCAAGGCCAATGTGGTTGCAGATGCTTTAAGTAGGAGGGCGGTGCAGAGTTTGTCTATGTTGATTACAGATCAGGCGCCACTATTAGAGGAGATGAGGCGGCTAGAGATAGAGGTTGTGTCTCCTGGGGTCTCTGCAAGACTAACCTCTTTAGTTCGTGCAGCCCACTCTGCTGGACAGGATCAGGGAGAAACAGAGTGAGGACCCCACTTGACCAAGATTAGAGATAAGATTTCCGAGTGATCAGTAAGGGGACTTTACAGTGGATACTTCGGGAGTACTAAGGTATAGGGAACGAGCATGTGTACCAGTGGATGCTGAGATCAGAGAGCTGATATGCGAGAGGCCCATTATACACCTTATACTCTACATCCTGGTGGGACTAAGATGTATAAGGACCTCAAGGCACACTTCTGGTGGAATGGCATGAAGAGGGACATTGGGAGATTTGTGGCTCAGTGTTTAACTTGCCAACAGGTGAAGGCTGAGCATCGAGTGCCAACTGGCAAGTTACAGAGTCTCCCAATTCCCGAGTGGAAATGGGACCACATTACGATGGATTTTGTGGTCGGATTGCCGAGGGCACAGGGAGGTGCTGATGCTATCTGGGTAGTTGTAGATCGACTTACCAAGTCAGCACACTTCTTGCCTATGCAGACTACTTGGCCACTCGAGCGACTAGCCCAGTTATATCTAGATGAGATAGTAAGATTACATGGAGTACCAGCCTCCATAGTATCAGATAGAGACCCGAGGTTTGTTTCGCGTTTCTGGAGGAGCTTGCAGACAGCCTTGGGGACTCAGCTCAGGTTCAGTACAGCTTTTCATCCGCAGACTGATGGGCAGTCAGAGCGGACCATACAGATCTTGGAAGACATGTTGAGGGCTTGCGTCTTGGATTTCGGCGGAGGGTGGATTCGACACTTATCTATGGCTGAGTTCGCGTACAACAATAGCTTTCAAGCGAGCATTCAGATGGCTCCGTTTGAAGCATTGTATGGACGCAAGTGTCGATCACCGCTTTATTGGAGTGACGTGGGCGAGAGGCGGACCTTAGGACCAGATGTATTATTAGAGGCAGAGGAGAAGGTCCGAGTGATTCGAAAGCATCTTCAGACCGCCCAAAGCCGACAAAGGAGTTATGCCGATGTTCTGCGACGAGACTTAGAGTTTCAGGTTGGAGATCATGTATTTCTGAAAGTCTCGCCGTCCAAAGGAATCAGGAGGTTCGACATTCGTGGGAAACTTAGTCCCCGATATATTGGACCCTTTGAGGTATTGGAACGTATCGGGCCAGTCGCCTACCGACTTGCGCTTCCTCCGAGACTTGCCGGTGTCCACGATGTATTTCATGTCTCTACTATGAGGAGGTACGTCTTCGACCCATCGCACGTCATCGACTTCACACCACTCGAGATTAGTGAGGATTTGAGGTATGAGGAGCGCCCACTGCGGATTCTGGATCGACAGGTGAGAGAATTACGCAGTCGAGCCATCCCCTATGTGAAGATCCTTTGGAGCAATTATGACGAGCGCGAGGCTACGTGGGAGCTCGAGTCAGAGATGAGGGATACCCACCCCTACTTATTTGAGACATCGGACTGAGGGATATTGTTTAGTTTGTTTCGAGGACGAAACTCTTTTTAGTGGGGGGGGATGTGATGATCCGGACTTTTGTAAAAGCTTTTGCAGCTTTAATAGTGATTACAGGAAGCTTACACAGTGTATCGGAGCTTGTAGTGTCGAAAACGGATTTTTTAAAATGGATCCGGCGCAAAAAATGGAGCAAGTGGGCTTTTCCGGGGGCTTTCAGCAAAATTTTGGTTGAGAATTTGGCAAAATGGACAGCGGATTTGGACTCAGCGCGCGAAAACGATCAAAATGGTGTATTCACTTAATTTTCGGCGCCAAAACACTGTTCACCGGAACAGTAACTCCGGCCGCCGGAATTACTGTTCCTGCACCGGCGGCAGGCGGCGGCGCACGGCGGAGCAAGGCGGCGCAGGGGGCGGAGCAGGGCCGCGGGCAGTGCGGGAGGCGCGGGTTGGTGGGGGCAGGCGCGGGGTCTACAGAATAGGCGTGCACCGGGTGCACCGAAGATTTGGAATGCCACGTGGCATCCTCTGATTGGCCGAAAGAAGTAAAGGAAATCGGCTTGTCCCTGACACGTGGCAGCTTTCGATTGGCCGACAGGATCCGGAAGACCCGGCGCGTAGACCGGGCGCGTGCGCCACGTGGACACGTGGCTATTGTAGATTGGCGGGCGCACGGCCGCCCACGTGCGCCGGGCGCGTGGAAAACGTGGACGGCGGGGGACACGTGGCGCGTTTTCATTGGCCCGTACGGCAGTTTCGTGTTCTGGGAGGCGTGGCGCAGTCTGATTGGCCAAATTTGGTGTTTCCTGTTCTGTCCTGGGATTCGGTTGTGGAGCCCGAATAGGATCTTGGCCCATTATAAATACCCTTCTCTCTCTCTCTGCCATTTCCGAGTTTTAGAGAGATAAAATAAGAGTGAGCCCTTAATGAAAGATTTTCCTTTCTCTGTCCTCTATCTACCCTAGCAATTTCAGAATTTTTGGAGTTGCCGACAGTGAGTTATCTGCGACGCGGCGCGCTTCGACGTTTCCCCTTTTTCGGCCCATTTCCGTCGCAGTTCAGTCGGAAAATTGCTGTGAGCAAACCAGGAGGAATTTTCGGACGATTTTTGTGACAGCATGTTCCTAAGAGGTAAGGCTTCGTTTTTCATGTTGATCACTTCGCTCTGTTTCGCACTTTTGGCATGGTTCCAGAGGCACCTCTGACCCCCCTTTTTTGCTATGGTACTTTCTGGACAGCATCGACTTCTCCGATTTATATCTTGAGCTAGGAGCATCGGATCGAGGCGTTTAAGTAGTCGATTTTGATCTACTCGTCGTGAGGAACGCAACTGTGATTTTTCTGGATTTTTCGGAGCACTGTACAGAGGTGAAAATTCCTCTTTTTTTTGTGCTGTTTGGAAAAACAGCAAAGGCTGTATTTTTGGGATTTGTATTTACACCGGGTGTGTTGTTCTGTATAGTTGTGCACTGTTCTCGACGAATTGCGGGAATAGAGGGCTGTGGACAGCAAGGAGGCTTCTTGGGTGTGGATTTTGCTTTTTGAGGTGGCTGGTTGTTGCTTACCTCATTTTTGACTAACTCACTAGGAGTATTAGAGCTCCCCTATTTTAAACTGATAAAAGGTATTCTAATTATGAATTGCATGAGTAGACTCCACAGATTATATGACGGCTTATTTATAGTAAATTGGGACGCTGTTGTTGGGACAAAGGCTATATCATAATCTCGCATGCAAAATGACTTATTATGTTGGGACATTTAAACCATCCTTTTCTAAATAAATATCAAACACTTTTCTTCAGTTTTAACAGAGGACAATTGCATGCTTGTATGGACATCTAGATAGGCCACTATTTATTGCTACACTATTATTGGGACTTGACTTAGGAGAAACCATGTTTTATTATTCTCCTTTGCATTCAGATGCATGTTGCTCAAGTTTGAGCAGGGTTTTGGGGTAGTGTAGTTGAGGCCATTGAGTCTGGGACAGGTTAGACTCGATTATGGGTTGTGGGGCATTGTGGTAACCGCGGACATCAGGCGGTTGGCCAGACATTGATTACTTTATCACGCTTTGGACTTATGGGGTATTGCGGCGACCGCGGACATTAGGCGGTTCACCGGATGTTGATCTTTGCATCAGATTGGGTATCAGCTTTTCTTTAGTGGATGGATTTTCCCACTTTGATCAGAGTCATGATCCAGTCCTGCTGTTTTATGATACTTATGATTACTGGTTACTGAGATACTTTACTCGTGTGGGTCGCTCCCCTCGAGTGCCACTCCGGAGTGTGCGACAGGCAGGCTTTGAGTCCTTGAGACTCCTTTTTACATCGGCGTTATGCGTGGGCTGGCATACCCGATACGGCAGGCACAGCAGGCAGTACCCGTTTTTACTGGTGGCTAGATTAGGTTATCCAGGCAGGCAGGGTAGATACTGATGCATACTTACAGTCATTTCCTTCGGCATGGCATTTAGAGGCATAGTAGTGGTAGTTTCCTCTTTATCTGCAGCCTTTATAGCTTACCACTGTCCTTTCCTTTTGCCTCTAGTAGTCCTAGTGGGTGCGTCAGCATTTGAGGTTTTACCCACTAGCGGAGGCTACTGGTTTATCTAGTAGTTCTCACCCCCATTGTTGTTTCCTGTCTCTTCTCCTTTGTGTCGTAGAGTCGTCTGCGGGAGCTGCTAGGCCATCAGCAACTGATCGAGGTAGGGGGATCGCTGAGTAGATAGATCTCCTGTGAGACTGAGTTGTTGTTAGACAGATATTGTACCCTTGTAGTAGCCGCTGGTTTAAAATGTTTTTGGGTCTACTTTTGGTTTCTTAATTTCGCAATTCGTTTCGGGGGGGGGGGGGGGGGGGGGGGGGCGGAAGGTGATCGAATAATTCCTTGTTTTCGGACAGACCGTCGGGGCTCGCGGGTATTTTTAGTTCATAAAGCTCGCGAAACGGAGAACGGCGGCGCAATCGGTTTTTGAATTCCGACGCCGGAATCTCCCGGAATAAATTCCGGACGGTGGCTAGCGGTTCAGGTGGTCAGCGCGGTTTTTTTTTAGGCAGACCGGACCCTGGTTCGCACCCGAATTATTATTACCCGCTTTTGATTTGAAATGGGTTCATTCCCAATCCCCATTCTAACCGCTCCCGCCACCCTAACCCGTCCCGCCTTTTTTCCCTGTCGTGCAACTTCCCACAACTCCCCTCAACTCCCCGCAACTTCCCACAACTCCCCTCAACTCCCCGCAACTTCCCACAACTCCCCTCAACTCCCCACAACTCCCCACAACTCCCCCCACAACTCCCCTGCGTACGAAACCCCAAGTGCAACGAGAACCCACTTCCCCAACCTTTCAGTTTCCCAACCGAACCTTACTGTTTTCCCAACCGGTCGAGTGGAGAAGCAAGGCGGAGCGGGTGAGGAGAGGGAAGATCGCCGGCATACTCTTCGTTACCGGGCACGCAAGAACAGGACGATCATCCCCTAGATCAACCCTAGCCGACGAAACCAAGGTGAGCATAGGTTAGGGTTCTTGATTTGGGCTTTTCTTGGTTCTCTTAGGTAAAAGGGAGGAGGGGAGTCGGCACCGTCACCGGAGCCGGCACGCACGGAGCCACGCATGCGGGCGGCGCCGCAAGCGGGCGGCGCCGCATGCGGGCGGCGCCGCATGAGGGCGGCACCGCATGCGGGCGGCACTGCATGCGGGCGGTGCCGCATGCGGGCGGCGCCGCATGCTTCCGCATGCGGGCGCTGCCGCATGCGGGCGGTGCCGCATGCCCCCGCATGCGGGCAGAGCCGCATGCGGGCGGCGCCGCATGCCCCGCATGCGGGCGCGTGTAGCGCCGCCAGCATGCGGCGCTGCCCGCATGCGGGGGCATGCGGCGCCGCCCGCATGCGGGCGGCGCCGCATGCGGGCGGCGCCGCATACGGGCGGCGCCGCATGCCCCCGCATGCGGGCAGCGCCGCATGCTGGCGGCGCTACACGCGCCCGCATGAGCACCGCGCGCACCCACAAGTGGGCAGCGCCGCATGCGGACGGCGCCGCACGCAGGTAGTACGCCGCCCAGCCGCACGGGGCCGGGCCCGTACGTGTACGAATTGTGCGCAAGGTGGGGGGGGGGGCACGCCGAGTGTTCTAGTCTTTGATCTTGCGGAGTCTTGAATTTCTGACTCCTGTTTGACAGGTTCTTGTAGGTCCGGGCGGGCACCCGAGACGCGGGAGAACCTAGCATCGGTCAGGAGCGCGACAACGAAAAGGTGGGTTTTCGGTCGAGGCTTAGTATAGTGTTAGTATCCCGAAAGGGATTTTTATTAAATGTTAATCGGTACTAACGCTGACGGTTTTTATGATGTACTATATTACCCCGTGTCTTGGTTTCTTATGCTCGAGTTGCGACACGCGCACCCGCGGTCTGGCCACCGCAAAGGGTGCTCTTTTCCGGAAAGGCGGTCTCCGACCCGTGTTACCCACGAGGGGATGTAGTGGGGCCCCCGTAGGTGTGGGGTTCGAGGCACCAAGGTGTGAGCGGTGCGACCTGTCGGGATTGGTGCCCGACGAGGTCAGGTGTGCGACCTGCCGGGATTGGTGCCCGACGAGGTCAGGTGTTACAGGTGTTACCGGGGTTACAGGTGTTACAGGTGTTACAGGTGGTACAGGTGGTTGCGAGTTACCGTTATGAGTAGAGTGGTTGCTCCGGCTAGTCTTACTTTTGTGGCTTGGCATTACTTTACTGCTTTAGTATTGTTATTATGATAGTGTCGCTGACTACCCACTCTGTGACAGGTACCTCCAGGGGGTAGAGGTAGGCGACGGTGAGGCCGAGGTGGGAGCAGTCGGGCTTTGGGAGCCCTAGTATGCTGTTTTCTTTACTTTCTCTGCATTTCATTTGGTATTGTAGGTTACTGTGTGGTTCTCGATACCCTTGTGGGGTCGTGTGGATGTTGATTACTTTCGTTCTGGTTATGCACTACTGTTTCCTTTATTGTTCCCGTTTGGCCGTTTTCTAAACAAACCAACTAGAAAACAAAAGAAAAAGGACTTCGAAAACCGTTTTCAAAAGTCTAGGGTCGGGTGGGCCCGTTTTCCAAACCTTGTGGATTTATGCCGTTTTCCAATCTGTTTCCAAAACCTAAGGCCGTGTGGGCCTGTTTTCAAAACGGTGAGTTTATACTTTCAACTTGACTGGCCACGGGTATTGTTTTGTCTTCATGCACCGTACTACTTCGAACTGTTGTGATTAAATGGAAAATGATTGCTTGTGTTTGACGGTTGTAATAGCCGCGACGCCGTGCATATACAGAGGAGACTCTGCCCGATTTTCGAGTGAATCTGTATATGCGGCGGGTCTGGGCACGCGCCGGGGAAGGAGGTTTTAAAGAAAAATTTTGTACGCACCTTACGCTTACTTTTGTGTACCGTTTCCGCTAAAACAAAACCCCCGGGGCGTGATAGATTAAGATGGTATCAGAGCCTTTGCTTTAATCACAACAGTGACGGCCCAACATCCACCGAGATATCACACTTAACTACGAATAAATGAAATGTGTAGGACGTAAGGGTGTAGGACGCGAGTGAACGTGGGGAGGGGAAATTAGTGTGGTTTATTTACGCTCGGTTTTCCTGGGTATGATGGGACTGATGCGTTTCCTTGGTGTGCACAGATAGAAGCCCGATTTTGGGTGGGTAACTGCTGTCGGACATGGACCTTGCGGCAGAGGCGAACCGCTTACTACGCAACCAGCTGCGCGACGTGGCTGGGCAACTGCTAAGTCTCGCGGAGCACGTGGGTATACTGACCCAGGAGCTGGAGGGTGTCGACCACGCCCAGCACGGCACCGGTGGTGTTAACCCCCGTGGGATACCACCAACTGGCATTTCCACCTTTCAGGGAGCGGTCAACTTGGCCGTGCGCGCAGAGCTAGAGCGTACACGACGGGCACACCCCTACCCCGGTCCGACAGGGGACCCCTACCAGAGCGGCAGAACAACCAAGCGCCAGAGGAAAGGGCCGAAACCCGGGCAGGCGACGAGGGAGGGACCTGAACCACCAACGCCTTGCGTCATTTGTGATGGTGCGCATTCAATGATGAATTGCCCTTGGCGGGACGAACATTGCTTCCGGTGTGGCAGGCCGGGCCACACACGTTACGAGTGCCCCCGGAAGCCGGGCGTCACCAGACCCCCAGCACCGAGACCTGATGACCTACGCCTGACGGACTCTTCTGATACCGAGTCCCCACCCCGCCACGCCGAACGTGGCTGGCCCAGAGGTTGTGGACGGACCTCCCCAGCCGCCCCGGGGAGCAGTGATGCAGAATCCTAGAACCGGGAATCACAGGTATATTTTTTTTTTCTCTTTACCTCTTTTTGGTTAGGCCTCGACTTTCATCTTCCGATTTTTTTGTCTTTCTCCGTGTACTGTGCGGTTGTGCCCGGGGGTGGGGGGGGGGGTTTATGGGTTCGGAGTGGGGTCACTCCACTAGTCCGTCTTAGGAGTTGTGAACGCCATGTCAGGGGGAGGGAAGGCGGGTCGGGCGCCAGGTAGGAACCCCTTACAAATGATTCTGAAAAGAGAACCCTACCTAGTTTGTTGGTCGGTTCAAACCCCCGGTGGGGGAAACTTCGCGGGAGTACTCCCTACAGCGACTGTAGCGGACGAGGTGTTACCACCCCCCGACGACGGCATTAGAGGCAGTGGTCTTCGTCCTGAAGTTATGGAGACACTATCTCTTTGGTGTCCATTGTAACATCTTCTCAGATCACCAGAGTCTTAAATACCTATTCACCCAAAAGGAACTAAACCTGCGGCAGAGGCGGTGGCTTGAGTTACAGAAGGATTACGACCTAACAATCCAATACCACCCCGGGAAAGCAAACGTGGTAGCGGACGCTCTGAGCAGGAAGGGGCGATTGGAGGGAGGACCGGTAGGTGCGATAACTGAGCAGAGCAGCTTGATCGCGGAATTCTCACGACTAGGGTTGGAAGTAGTGCCAGCAGGCACGGTTGCGCAACTTCTAACTTTGGTGGTCAAGCCAACACTGCACGAGAAGATTCGAGAGGGACAGCAGGCGGACTCGCACTTACAACTCGTAAGAGACAAGATCTCACCGGATCAGAAAGGTGACTTTTCAGTGGAAGGTGACGGCACTCTACAGTTCCGCGGGCGGATTTGCGTGCCGGATACCCCGGAATTGAAGAAGGAAATCCTGTCTGAGGCACACAGCGCCCCTTATGCAGCGCATCCAGGAGGCACAAAGATGTACAGGGACCTCAAGCAGACCTGCTGGTGGCCCAAGATGAAGAGGGATGTGACAAGATATGTAGCTCATTGCCTGGTGTGTCAACAAATAAAGGCGGAACATCAACGGCCGGCGGGAAAGTTACAACCCTTACCGGTACCAGAGTGGAAGTGGGATCATATCACCATGGACTTTGTCACCGGGTTCCCACGTTCACAGCAAGGACATGACTCAATATGGGTTGTGGTGGACCGGCTAACCAAGTCAGCGCACTTTCTGCCGATTCACACAACCTGGACCAGAGAGCGGTTGGCTCAAGTCTACCTCAGCGAGGTTGTGAGACTGCATGGAGTACCAGCATCGATCACATCAGACAGAGACACGTGTTTCGTCTCCAAGTTTTGGCAGAGTCTGCAACGAGCCTTGGGGACTAAATTGCAGTTCAGCACAGCCTTCCACCCTCAGACAGACGGGCAGTCGGAGCGAGTGATACAGACGCTAGAGGACCTGCTTCGGGCCTGTGTACTCGATTGGGGAGTCGGTTGGGAGCGTTACCTACCACTTGTAGAATTCGCTTACAACAATAGCCACCAGGCCAGCATCCTGATGGCACCCTACGAAGCTTTATACGGGAGACGCTGCCGATCCCCGATCTGTTGGGACGACTTGGGAGAACGGAAGTTCTTGGGACCCGACTTGGTGGAAGAAACAGAAGAGAAGGTACGCCTTATCAGACAGCGCTTACTAACCGCCCAGAGTCGACAAAAGAGCTACGCGGATCGGAGACGCCGCGACTTAGAGTTCCAGGTGGGAGAACACATGTTTTTGCGGGTCTCGCCGTCCAGGGGAATCAAGCGATTCGGGTTAAAAGGCAAGCTGAGCCCGCGGTTTGTGGGGCCATTCGAGATCCTGGAGCGGATTGGCCCAGTGGCTTACCGCCTTGCCCTACCACCGAACCTCAACCGGATTCATGACGTGTTCCACGTTTCGATGCTCAAGAAATACCTCCCCGACCCGTCGCATGTCCTGGACGTCTCGACACTCGAACTAAAGGAGGACCTAAGCTTCGAGGAAACCCCTATGCGAATACTAGCAAGAGAAAGCAAGACGCTCCGAAACCGAGTCATCCCCTATGTGAAGGTGCACTGGAACAACCATGAGGAGCGGGAAGCGACGTGGGAACTGGAATCGAAGATGAGGGAGGGCTACCCCTATCTCTTCACCGCGAACCAGGATTGAGTTTCGAGGACGAAACTCGTTTTAAGAGGTGAGTGGTGTAGTAGCCGCTGGTTTAAAATGTTTTTGGGTCTACTTTTGGTTTCTTAATTTCGCAATTCGTTTCGGGGGGGGCCGGAAGGTGATCGAATAATTCCTTGTTTCCGGACAGACCGTCGGGGCTCGCGGGTATTTTTAGTTCGTAAAGCTCGCGAAACGGAGAACGGCGGCGCAATCGGTTTTGAATTCCGACGCCGGAATCTCCCGGAATAAATTCCGGAAGGTGGCTAGCGGTTCAGGTGGTCAGCGCGGTTTTTTTTAGGCAGACCGGACCCTGGTTCGCACCCGAATTATTATTACCCGCTTTTGATTTGAAATGGGTTCATTCCCAATCCCCATTCTAACCGCTCCCGCCACCCTAACCCGTCCCGCCTTTTTCCCTGTCATGCAACTTCCCACAACTCCCCTCAACTCCCCGCAACTTTCCACAACTCCCCTCAACTCCCCGCAACTTCCCACAACTCCCCTCAACTCCCCACAACTCCCCACAACTCCCCCCACAACTCCCCTGCGTACGAAACCCCAAGTGCAACGAGAACCCACTTCCCCAACCTTTCAGTTTCCCAACCGAACCTTACTGTTTTCCAGCCCGGTCGAGTGGAGAAGCAAGGCGGAGCGGGTGAGGAGAGGGAAGATCGCCGGCATACCCTTCGTTACCGGGCACGCAAGAACAGGACGATCATCCCCTAGATCAACCCTAGCCGACGAAACCAAGGTGAGCATAGGTTAGGGTTCTTGATTTGGGCTTTTCTTGGTTCTCTTAGGTAAAAGGGAGGAGGGGAGTCGGCACCGTCACCGGAGCCGGCACGCACGGAGCCACGCATGTGGGCTGCGCCGCATGCGGGCGGCGCCGCATGCGGGAGGCGCCGCATGCGGGCGGCGCCGCATGCCCCCGCATGCGGGCAGAGCCGCATGCGGGCGGCGCCGCATGCCCCGCATGCGGGCAGAGCCGCATGCGGGCGGCGCTGCACGCGCCCGCATGCGGGCAGCGCCGCGTGCGGGCGTCGCCGCATGCGGGCTGCACCGCATGCGGGCGGCGCCGCATGCCCCCGTATGCGGGCAGCGCCGCATGCGGGCGGCGCTACACGCGCCCGCATGCGGGCAACACCGCATGCGGGCAGCGCCGCGCGCACCCACAAGCGGGCAGCGCCGCATGCGGGCGGCGCTACACGCGCCCGCATGCGGGCAACACCGCATGCGGGCAGCGCCGCGCGCACCCACAAGTGGGCAGCGCCGCATGCGGGTGACGCCGCATGCGGACGGCGCCGCATGCAGGTAGTACGCCGCCCAGCCGCACGGGGCCGGGCGCGTACGTGTACGAATTGTGCGCAAGGTGGGGGGGGCGCGCCGGGTGTTCTAGTCTTTGATCTTGCGGAGTCTTGAATTTCTGACTCCTGTATGACAGGTTCTTGTAGGTCCGGGCGGGCACCCGAGACGCGGGAGAACCTAGCATCGGTCAGGAGCGCGACAACGAAAAGGTGGGTTTTCGGTCGAGGCTTAGTATAGTGTTAGTATCCCGAAAGGGATTTTTATTAAATGTTAATCGGTACTAACGCTGACGGTTTTTATGATGTACTATATTACCCCGTGTCTTGGTTTCTTATGCTCGAGTTGCGACACGCGCACCCGCGGTCTGGCCACCGCAAAGGGTGCTCTTTTCCGGAAAGGCGGTCTCCGACCCGTGTTACCCACGAGGGGATGTAGTGGGGCCCCCGTAGGTGTGGGGTTCGAGGCACCAAGGTGTGAGCGGTGCGACCTGTCGGGATTGGTGCCCGACGAGGTCAGGTGTGCGACCTGCCGGGATTGGTGCCCGACGAGGTCAGGTGTTACAGGTGTTACCGGGGTTACAGGTGTTACAGGTGTTACAGGTGGTACAGGTGGTTGCGAGTTACCGTTATGAGTAGAGTGGTTGCTCCGGCTAGTCTTACTTTTGTGGCTTGGTATTACTTTACTGCTTTAGTATTGTTATTATGATAGTGTCGCTGACTACCCACTCTGTGACAGGTACCTCCAGGGGGTAGAGGTAGGCGACGGTGAGGCCGAGGTGGGAGCAGTCGGGCTGTGGGAGCCCTAGTATGCTGTTTTCTTTACTTTCTCTGCATTTCATTTGGTATTGTAGGTTACTGTGTGGTTCTCGATACCCTTGTGGGGTCGTGTGGATGTTGATTACTTTCGTTCTGGTTATGCACTACTGTTTCCTTTATTGTTCCCGTTTGGCCGTTTTCTAAACAAACCAACTAGAAAACAAAAGAAAAAGGACTTCGAAAACCGTTTTCAAAATTCTAGGGTCGGGTGGGCCCATTTTCCAAACCTTGTGGATTTATGCCGTTTTCCAATCTGTTTCCAAAACCTAAGTCCGTGTGGGCCTGTTTTCAACACGGTGAGTTTATACTTTCAACTTGACTGGCCACGGGTATTGTTTTGTCTTCATGCACCGTACTACTTCGAACTGTTGTGATTAAATGGAAAATGATTGTTTGTGTTTGACGGTTGTAATAGCCGCGACGCCGTGCATATACAGAGGAGACTCTGCCCGATTTTCGAGTGAATCTGTATATGCGGCGGGTCTGGGCACGCGCCGGGGAAGGAGGTTTTAAAGAAAAATTTTGTACGCACCTTACGCTTACTTTTGTGTACCATTTCCACTAAAACAAAACCCCCGGGGCGTGACAACCCTTTACTCAGACTGATGTATTTTTCTTATTTTGGGTCTGGCTTTGGCCAGTAGGTTGTACTATTTTGTTGAGCTGAGAGATTATTGTATTTATTTACAGCTTGTATCTTATTCCAGTCTGAGATTATTATGCAGTTCTTTTTAGTTCAACTCTGTATTATGCTCTTTTATTATACATCTTATATCTGAGCAGGTTACCAGCGCTTCGTGTACGCGGAACATTCCGTGTGCACGGCGGATCTGTAGACGGACCCGGGTTCTGGTTTACACTCCGGGGCGTGACACTATTACACACGATTGCAAGACATCGTAAACACATGTGCTAACTTGGGAGAGAAGATTCCAGAATTTAAAGTTGTGAGAAAAATATTAAGAACTCTTCCTAAAAGATTTCGATCCAAGGTTACGGCCATTGAAACTATTAAACACCCGGACGAAATCCGTGTAGAAGAATTAGTTGGTTCTTTACAAACTTATGAAATGACATTTCCTACTAACTATTCTTCGGGAAAAGCATCCTCTTCTAAGTCTTCAGGTTTTGCGTTGAAAACTACAAAAGAAGAAGACGCGGATTCATCCTCCTCAGGCGATGACGAGAACCTATCTATGGAGGACTTTGAGAAGCAGCTTGCTCTCTTGACGAGAAGATTTCGCCGAAACTTTCGAAGGGGTAACTCAAGCAAAACTCCATCCTTCGTAAAGTCGAAGAAAGGCAAAGGTTCTTCAAGTTTCTAACCAAGAAAGCAAGAGGGTTTTTCTAAGGATAAGAAAAGCTCAGAAGGACAAGTCCAATGCTTCAAGTGCCGAGGGTACGGCCATATCTCAACGGAGTGTCCCAATAAGAATCCGTCAAAGAAGAAAGCGATGCAAGCCATCACTTGGGATGACACCTCATCGTCAAATGAGTCATCGTCAAGTGATGAAGAAGATAACGCAATGGTGTTCCACGCGTCCACATCTTCACCCTTCATGTGCTTAATGGCTAATACATCCGAGTCATTGTCCAACTCCACTGTTGAAAAAATTGCAACGGACGATGAATGGGATAATTCAGAAGGTGAAGACTTTGCTCTTGCCTACCATAAGCTTTTGAGGGATTCAAAGAAACTGGCAAAGCAAAACAAGAGTTTGAGAGGGAGATTGCAGGATCTCGAAGAAGAAGCAAAAAGGGCATCTTCTCTCTCAAACGCTCTTGAAGTGGAAAGGGATAATCTAATTAAAATAAATGTTTCCCTTCAAGAGTCCAATGAGCAACTCGAGAAGAATTATGTAGATATGGTGAACAAAGCGAATTACTTCTTGAAGCTCAACGGCGAGGCTCGACAGGAAAAATTGGAAATGACAGAGACCATTCTCCAACTCAAGGATGACTTACAGCGATTTTCATCAGGAAGGAGTAAGTTGGATAAGCTTCTTGGTCTTGGTCAATCAAACAAATTCGGCCTCGGATACAATCGAACTGAAGACAATTTTAGTTCGGTTGGGACAGTCTTTGTGCCCCAGTCGGTATCTCCTCCTCTGACACCGGAATTGACGACAAACAACAACAACAAACCTACTTCCCCCTCTTCAGAATTGTCAAGCACCAAGGTATGTTTTCGTTGTGGTATTGCAGGGCACATAAGGAGAAATTGCAAGATGGGAGCCAAACGCTCAACTCAAGTACTTCTTGCAACGACTACCAAAAGGGTGATTCCTCGGAAATCAAATGCAAATTATTCGAAGGAAAAGAGCCTCGGTAGTTCATCAAACAAGACGACGACGTCAAGGAAAAGCGATGGATCAAACAAGACGCTTTCACCAAAGGTATCAACTTCACAATCATTTCCGACGTACACCAAAACTCGAAAGGTTTGGGTACGCAAAGGTGAAACCTTCCCTTGTCTTGTTACAAATATTTTCTTGCATGCATATGATAATTCGTCTTGGTATCTGGATAGCGGCTGTTCCCGTCACATGACCGGTGACAAAAACCGTTTTCAAAATTTTGAGAAAATCTCCGGAGGACTTGTAGTTTTCGGAGACGGTCAGTCTTCCCAAATTGTTGGAAAAGGAACAGTAGCTATTCCAGATGGCCCGATTCTAAATAATGTGTTATTTGTTGATGGCCTTAAGACTAACCTCATAAGTATCAGTCAACTTTGTGACAATAGTTTTTCAGTTAATTTTTTATCTATTGAATGCATTGTAACTGATAAGGACCATGTTTTCTTTTTAAAGGGGGTTAGATCTGAAAACAATTGTTATGTTGTTCCCAATAAAATTTCTGAAAATTGTAACTTAGCCTCTTTGAATAATGAAACACTTTGGCATGAAAGGCTAGGTCACATAAATTTTAAGGAACTTGCTAGAATTTCAAACAAAGACGTGGTCAAGGGGGTTCCAAAACTTTCACTTAAACAAACCATTGTGTGTGGTGGTTGTCAAAAGGGAAAACAATCCAGGACTGCACACAAGAACTTGAACCACGTTGGTACTAATCGGCCCTTAGAATTATTGCTTATGGATCTTATGGGACCAACACGTCAACCATCCTTGGGAGGTAAATGGTATATTTTCTTACTGGTTGATGATTTCTCTAGATACTCATGGGTAGCATTTTTAAAAGAGAAAGCTGATACTTTTGATTCTTTTCACGAGATTTGCCTTCGTATTATGATTGAAAAGAATGAAAAGATCATTCGTATTAGAAGTGATAGAGGTGGAGAATTCATAAATTCTAAATTCATTAATTTTTGCACTTCCAATGGCATTAAACATGAATTCTCAGCACCCTATACACCTCAATGTGTAGTCGAGCTCAAAAACAGGGTTGTACAAGAGATGGCACGTATTATGCTTCATAGCCGGAATTTACCGTTATATTTTTGGGCTGAAGCTGTGAACACTGCAATCTATGTTATTAATCGAGTTTATTTGCGCCCGGGAACTTTAAATACACCATATGAACTATGGTTTTGTAGAAAACCAAACATCAAATGTTTTCGTATCTTTGGGAGTCGGTGTTACATTTTACGTGACCGCGAAAATCTTTGAAAATTTGACTCTCGAAGTGACGAAGGGATTTTCTTGGGTTATTCTACAAATAGTAGAGCATATCGGGTATTTAACTTGGAATCTAAAACGATTGTAGAATCCATAAATGTTAAAGTAGATGAAGCTTTCCACTTTGCATCTGATAAATCTACCCCTGATATCTCTCTTGATGATGATACTCCTGTAAATGCATCTTCTCATAATAATACTTCCAATATTAATGATGCATCTAATGGTTCTTCAAGTTTATCTAATGTGCAGGAATCATCTCATGTACCTCCGAGTACTCCATTACCTCAAACGTTACGCATCTCCAAGGATCATCCTGAATCAAACATTATTGGAGACCCACAAGAAGGAGTCAAAACTCGGAGACAGTTGGTTTGTGGATTCGCTTGTTACATTTCCATGATCGAACCAAAGAACGTCGATGAAGCTCTTCAGGATGACTACTGGATTGAAGCAATGCAGGAAGAGCTCCATCAGTTTGAACGCAACAAAGTCTGGGAATTAACGACGCCTCCGAAGCAACACAATGTGATCGGTACTAAATGGATTTTCAAGAACAAGAAAAATAAGGATGGTACCATCATCAGGAACAAAGCACGTTTAGTTGCTCAAGGCTACTCTCAAATAGAAGGTATAGACTTTGATGAAACGTTCACCCCTGTAGCTAGACTCGAGTCCATTCGTATCTTATTCGCTATTGCTTGTCACTTTAAAATAAAACTCTTTCAAATGGACGTTAAGAGCGCGTTTTTAAATGGGTTTTTAAATGAGGAAGTTTATGTGGCTCAACCGAAAGGTTTTGTAGACTGTAAACTACCTAACCATGTTTTTCGTTTGAAAAAAAGCTCTTTACGGTTTAAAACAAGCACCGCGAGCGTAGTACGAAAGGTTGACAAAGCACCTTTTGGAGAAGGGCTATACTCGAGGGGGAGCAGACAGGACTCTCTTTGTGAAGCATTATCAAAATAACTTCATTGTTGCGCAAATCTATGCTTCTAAATTCGCAGAAACCATGGAAAGCGAATTTGAGATGTCTATGATGGGCGAACTGACATACTTTCTTGGATTGCAAGTGAAACAAAATGGTGAAGGCATCCATCTGTGTCATTCCAAGTATGCAAAGGAGTTGGTAAAGAAATTCGGATTAGAAGATTCTAAAGATTTTCCTACTCTTATGGGAACTAGCAATAAGGGATTAGGAAGTGAATCTCTTAGTGATATTGTAGACGAGAAACTCTATCGAAGTATGATTGGAAGTCTACTCTACCTCACAGCTAGTCGCCCGGACATATCCTTTAGTGTTGGGATCTGCGCGAGATATCAGTCAGCACCAAAGGAGGATCACCTGAAAGCGGTGAAACGGATCATCCGGTACATCAAAGGAACTGTAAACTTCGGAATTTGGTATCCTATGGGAACAAGTCTTGACATTATAGGATATTCAGATGCCGATTGGGCAGGATCAGTGGATGATCGGAAAAGTACGAGTGGTGCATGTTTTTATCTTGGCCATTGCCTTGTTGCATGGCATAGTAAAAACCAAAACTGCATTGCACTCTCGACTGCAGAAGCGGAATATATCTCAGCGGGTAGTTGTTCAACTCAACTCATTTGGATGAAAAGCGTGTTGAGCGACTTCCGGATTTCAGCAACTTCGGTAACTGTTTTATGTGACAACACTAGTGCTATAAACATTTCAAAAAACCCTGTGTTGCACTCAAGAACAAAACACATTGAACTTATATATCATTTTCTTAGAGAGCTAGTTGAATCAAATATTCTTCAAATTTCTTACATTTCAACTGAAGATCAATTAGCTGACTTTTTAACAAAACCTTTGGATCAAAAACGTTTTATTCATTTGCGTAAAGCAATTGGAATGCTTTCCTTGAAATAACCTCTTTTTGAAACTCTTGTTTAGGTTAGGTTTTGTTTTTGTGTTTTTGTTCACTATCTATGCTTAAACATAGAACATTAATTGAGCATTAGTTTTATTGACTTTAACTGCATCCTGTTATATGTTTAGAAATTTATTATGCTTTGGATATCATAATAATTCATTTGATGCAATGATCATTTATGTGAATTAAATCATCTTTGTTTTGATCAAAGTCAATTTCTCTCTCGATGATCTCTTGGTATAGTTTTTATCTTATTTGACTATTTAGTCGAGTATGAAATCGAGATCAATATTTGGTTGAATACTTTATATCTTAAATAATTGATAGCCAATTGATGGAGAGTCAAAGAAATGTAATATGCTCAAAAGATGTGGAAAGAGTTACATCCCAATGAGGAGTGTGAAAACTACCACTACATGGAGGAAAGAGCTACCACCTCGGTCGTCCGAGTACTGTGTGCAGCTACCACATGTATACCAAGCAAGGTTTTTCAAGTTTGATTAAATAAAATGCATGTTGAAATACTTGACTCTGTCAAAATTTCAAGGTTGGTATAAGGTGGGAATTTTAATGAAAGATGCTCAAAGAGCCACTCTCTTCAATAAATTGACTAGATATATTATCTAACTTATCTGGGATTTCAGACATCTATTGATATTGGTATTTCATTTTCTTTACCGAATTGATGATTTGATAAAGGCATTACTCATAAGATCAAGTTAAATGTAATTGAAGTTGTTCAACTTTAAGGGATTTAATTTTTATAAATCTTCATTTCATTATTTGGCTATTATTGATAGATTTAGTATAATCTATTTCTTTTGACATGAAATGATGATTTTTGGTTAAAGTTGATACACAAAAGTGCTTACAATCTTTTTCTGGATTTTCTAGAATTTTTTTGAATTTTTCTGAAGAAAAAGTTGGAGCCGATCCGGATTGGACAAGCCGGTCCGGATCCCGAACGCAGGTATTTGTTGGGTTATATGTAATAATGGATCTAAATAGGGGAAAAAACATCTAGATGGGGGTGAATAGGTGTAAACAATAAACACTCAAAAAATCATTGCGCAATAAAAACCCAATGCGGAAATATAAATGAACACGCAAGATTTTTACGTGGAAAACTCCAAACCGGAGTAAAAAACCACGGGACCGATAACACGGTGAAATCCACTAGAATTAAACACGTACAAGGTGATATACCGTACTCACAGACGACTCAACCTTTTCCATACGCTCCTAGTTGATCTTCTCCGCTCGCTCCACAACGCGTCTCGAATCCACGATCTGCGTGCAACGCCGAATCCACGGCGTCCAACGTCGAGTCCACGACGTCTGACCGAATCCACGGTCTTCACCCAGTAACACGCTTCGAATCCACGAACGTACCTCACTCCGAATCCACGAGAGCGGTTGCACCTTGAATCCACAAGGCCACGCGAGTCCACGCGCCGATTTTGGGGTAAATCGTTGTTTTTGGGTGGTGATGATCCGCCGAATACTTAGATCAAAGATAGATAGGAAATACCATCTAAGTATTCATTAGTTTGATTCAACTCAAGATGTGAGTATGAAAACCTAGAATCAAACTAATCAATATAGATGAAGAAACATAGAGTAATATCTAATGATTTCCTTTCTTCTCTATATGTGGATCTAGGGTCGTATAAGATGATATTTGATTATGACGACTCTATGTGGATTATCTGGATTAACCCTAGAAAAAGAATCATATGGTCTATTTATAGGTTAGAAACCCTAGGAAAAAGATAAGGATAAAAAACTGTCCGTTTCTGGAAATTTTCACGACGGCGATCCGGATCGGATTAACTGTGATCCGGATCGTCGTAACGAGTCAGGCAATTCCAGTAAAACAGGGTTCGGGATCCGGATTGTAATGCACGATCCGGATCGTTCATGTATTCCAGCAAATTCCCATGTTCGGGATCCGGATCGAAATGACTATGATCCGGATCGGATTTGCCAATGAACAAGCACCCTTCGGGATCCGGATTGGACTGTCTGATCCGGATCCTGAACATGTCCCATGTTCAGTTCTTGATTTTTATGCAATAAAGAATTCTTCCAAGTGTTTCTACACTACAAGAAGTATTCGGATCACCAAAAATATTTAGTTAAACTTACCTGATCCTTTTGAATTCTTCTTTCTTGAGATTGAGGTATATGATCCAAACTTCATTCATCTTCAATCTTCAAGACTTAACACTTTCACGAAATGCGCCAAAACAAAATCCGTAACAATCTCCCCCTTTGGCGGTTTCGTGACAAAACACAGATCCACTAAAGAAAATTCAAAAAAGATATTTTTGTTGCTATCACCATACAACAAAAATTTACAATGGAGATCCAATACAAGAGATAAACTCCTAAAACAGACTCTAGACTTAGACATCTGCACTCTCTGCAAAAAGAAATCATTCTTGACAAAAAGAGATCGTTAGATACCTCAAGAATATTTAGCATTCAAAACCTAACAGAGATAGAGTTTATGCTCACCATGACATTGAGTAATTCAGATATGTAATAAGATCACAATCAAACATTGACATATCTTCTAAGCAATAAGATTCCAAATGTCATTACTTTGCTTTGTTAGTAATCAAACAACTTGTTAGTAATAATACATGTCCAAATAGTTAGTCGAATAGTTAGTAGGGACATGCAACAAATCACAAGATAAAAACCAGAAGTTGTGATACTTACCTTTCACCAAAGTCAAAGTTTGTAATAAGTTCTCACCAAAAGTCAAAGTTCTCACAAAGTTGTCAAAGTTCTCACAGAGTTCACTCTAAACTCTCTCCCCCTTTTTGTCACAAAGGAAGCCAATAATTACAAAACACAAGGAGAGTTAAAAAGTTCAACATAAAGAAACTTGAGAGCTGAATAAAATAACATAAATGCAAAAACATAAAAACATGCAAAAGAAGGATTAGAAACAAAAACTTTATGCAGAGTCGTCGGAGCTGATACACCCAAGCTTCTGAAATATTTTCTTGATCCGTTTGTTCATAGAAGCTTGCTCCTTCTTAACTTCTCTAAGATCTTGGACCATCAAAGCTTGTTCTTTCTTAACTTCTTTGAGATCCTCTTTCATTTCAGCGAACTCAATAGACATGCGTTCTTGTTCGTTTGAGAGTCGCTGTTGTTCCTTAAAGATTGAGCTAACCGACGCATCATCATCAGACGTTGATGGTGGTGCTGGTTGTGCTGCCGGTGCAGAGGTTGTTGCTTGTTGTTGTGCTCTTTGTCGGTGAGGAGGTATTATGGGTTCATCTGGCTTCGTCGAGAGAGACTTCACAATTGTCGTCTCATTGATTGTGCCCAAACTGTACATATTTGAGCTTGTACTGGTGTCGACTTTAAACTTTCTAAGGATGCGCATAATTATCATTGGATAGGGGAGTCTCTCTGTGGGATGAGAATGTTCCACATAACGCGCCATCCTCGACCAAATGAGGTAAGGAATGTTTAAGTTCGCTCCCATTGATGCTGCGGGGTGTCCAAGAAGATAAAGAAATAACATCCTGTCCCATCGAAGAACCTTCGTATTCATGTTTGGAAGGATATTGTAGCAGACAATGAAGTTTATATAGCGATACTCTGTTCGAAGTTCTTTTGAGAAAACAGAGTTTCCTGTTGACCGAGTATCTGGAAGACATATTCCATCAACCACTACTCTCCAAGAGTTGTCGTTGAAGACTTGAGTTTTCAGATAATGAGCTCCATCAACTCTGGCCTTCATCCCTAACACCTCCCCAATCAATTGAGGGGTGACTTTGATCTTGATATTCTTGACCAATGTGTGAAATTCTCGACGTCCTTGGTCCTGGTTAACTAGACTTGAAGCGTTCTGATAGAACATCCGTACTGAGTGAGGACAATACCCAGTATTCTCAGTGAAGTTGCATATGGGACCAAGACCGGCCTGGTCAAACAAAGTCCCAAAGAGTGTAGACCGTTCCTTCATTGCATTGACATTGACATGTCTTTCGCCAATGCATTCCCTCTTCTCAAAATCTTTGATTCTTGCGGAGCTGATGAAGTCCTGTGGAGGAGGCTGGCTGACAACTGGTTACTCAATGGAAATTCCCTGAGCACTGCCTCTTTTTCTTGCACCGGTTTTTCTTTTTGTTCCAATTGGACTTGGTTCCATTGGCGCTTTCCCTTTTTCAGCTGCAGTGGCCGGAGCCTTTGAGGTTTCAGCAGGGGCTTTCCCTTTGGAGACAATTGGAATAGTTCCCTCGATTTCGATGTTATCCCAGTCAATCGAGGCCGTCTCTGATTCAGTGTCAGAATCATCCTTAGTTTTCTGCGCTTTCTTGGCCCTCTTGGGCTTTACAGTGTCTCTCGTATGTACCATAGCTGCTAGAAGGAAAATAATCCACGTGATCACCATTTCTATTGGTTTCTTGTGAGAAGAAAATCCTGTGAGGAACACCTCAAGAACACATGAAAACTTGTTAATTTTGAAAAATTTGAAAAATTGTACCCAAACAATCATAATCATGTAGAGAGACTAGGAATCAAATTAGTTTTGCAAAAGAAAATTTAAAAATAGATCAATTGCATGATTTTGGAAAATTTCCATTATATGCCCTAAAACTGAATTTTCAGAAATCGAAGCCCAAAAATTCGTTAATCAAGAGAATACCTAGCATATAATCAAAACTAATCTACCTAGAGTTCTTATTTCAAAAGAGATTTGACCAAAAACCATTCACAAATGAAAAAGTTCCATGATTTCTACTCACGTTTTGAGCAAATAAGGAAAAACAGTGAAAAACCGAGATTTTGATCAATAAAACTTACTTGGAATCGAAGAACTCGAGTTTGAAAGGCTCCAAGAAGGATGAATTCTAGAGAGAGAAACTCTGGAGTCTTAAGAACAAAAGATTGGAATAAAAGAAATCAAAATCCCTCTTGTTCTAATAAAACCCTAGCCGTGATCCGGATCGGATCGAGATTTCGATCCGGATCGGCTACCCGCAGGAAACACCTGCGTTCGGGATCCGGATCATTCATGTCCGATCCGGATCGGCTCCAAATTTTTCTTCAGAATAATTTAGAAAAAATTCAATAAAATCCGGAAAAAGTATGTAAGCATTTTAGCACATCAACTTTAAACAAAAATCATCGTTTCATGTCAAGAGAAATAAATTATGTTAAATCTATCAATAACATTCAAATAATGACATGAAAATTTACAGAAATTAAAACCTTTAAAGTTGATCAAGTTCAAACACATCCATCATGATCTTATGAGTACGGCGTTTATCAAATCATTAAAATGATAAAGAAAATGAATTACCAAGATCAATAGATGTTTGAAATCCCAAATAAATTATATAATGTATCTAGTCAATCTGTTGAAGAGAGTGGCTCTTTGAGCATATTTCATTTAAAAAACCCACCTTATACCAACCTTGAAATTTGACGGAGTCAAGTATTTTAATCAACATTTCATTTAATCAAAAATTACAAACCCATGCTTGGTATACATGTGGTAGCTGCACACAGTACTCGGACGACCGATGTGGTAGCTCTTTCCTCCATGTGGTGGTAGTTTTCACACTCCTCATTGGGATGTAACTCTTTCCACATCTTTTGAGCATTTTACTTTTCTTTGACTCCCCCTCAATTGGCTATCAATTAATTTAAGATATAAAGTATTCAACCAAGGATTGATCTCGAATTCATACTCAACCAAATAGTCAAATAAGATAAAAACAATACCAAGAGATCATTGAGAGAGAAATTGACTTTGATCAATTAAAAATGATTTAATTTAAATAAATGATCAATGCATCAACTGAATTATTATGATATCCAAAGCATAATAAAATTCTAATTATATGAAAGGATGCAAGCAAAGTCAATAATACACATGCTCAATTAATGTACTATGTATAAATATAGATAAAGAACAAAAACACAAAAACAAAACCTAACCTAAGCAAAAGTTTCAAAAAGAAGTTTATTTCAAGGAACGCCGGCGGCGGCTAGGTGGAGGACGAGCCATAGCTACATTATAGAAGCAGGTCAGAACAGACTCTGATAATATCTTGAGTTTCTAACCCTTATACTAGACATACCCAACGCTCTCACGTGACAAGTCATCCTAGGGTTCATCCTAACCAGTTCCTAATCATCTTTTCCTAGGTACCGTATACCTATTTCTCTGATACCATCTAATCTGTCACGCCCCGAGTTTAAAAATCAGGTCTGAAATTTTTTTTTTTTTTTTTTTTTTTTTTTTTTTTTTTTTTGAATAATCAGAGTTTGCAAAACGGGCGTAACAGACCGCCACACATATAGGAAATCCCCTATCCGAAAGGATAGGGTCTCTCCTGTACATGCACGGCTAGGCTAATCCAATCATCAATCAGATAGCAATAAATATCTCAACTGCTACAATACTAGTCATCAGGGATAATCCAACATCATACTATCATCCAACAGAGATAACATAAACGAAAGTCAACTACAGATAATCGGGGATCTCAATCATCGATCTATGTCATCAGAGGGGAAACAGCTCTATCGCGACAGGCTCACTGGATCGTCCCGACATCTCACCACCCGCTAGACCTGCGACAGTCACCCGAGGGTGTGAGACACACCGGAGTGTATCCCAGTGGGCACGACGAGCCGAGAAGTAGCTAATCGTACCTACTGGGTACTAAAATCTGCGGATAGTAAGAGTCAACAGGAAAAACTGGAAAGCATAGAGGTCTACTAATAATCAGAATAAGAACTGCAGTAAGTATACTGGAATCAATCATAAAACTGTAGATCATACATGCTGGAAAACATAACGCCCACTCATAATCAAAATCCACAGATAAGCTAACTAGGCAAGTAATCAATCATAAGCTGGTATATGAAATGAACTGGCATGAAGCATAATCAAGTGACAGTACTGAAAAGCATGCTAGAACATGGGAGTATATAATCTATGCATCAATCATAAGAATATCAAGCACCGAACCAATGCCATTATTGGTCACGGGGACCTCAGGCTCATACCACTCTCTGCACCTATCCCACTGACATAACCCCGCACCCATATGTGCTATCTGGGGCTCACGGGTCCTTCCTCCAGACCACTTTACCGGTAAAGAACAATAGCCACGGGGAGCGACCCCGGCAATGTTCGTGAAGTACAGCGATGCGTGGCAAGTCGTACTGATCAATCTCACGGTCTAGTGACCGAGTAGTCGGCAACATGCCGAGATCCCAACAGGGAATCATCTGTCTATCTCTATCAATCGGAATCAATCAATCATGTATATCGAGTAGTGTCTATCAATCAGGATCAATCAATCATGCATATCGAGTAGTGTCTATCAATCAGGATCAATCAATCATGCATATCGAGTAGTGTCTATCAATCAGGATCAATCAATCATGCATATCGACGTATATCAAGAAATATCTCAATGACAGGAATCAACAGGTATCATCTAATCATGCAAATCTATATCTCAATCAATCAGGATCAGTCAGGAATAATCAGGGAGTATGTATATGTTAATCAGCTGATCGTGACAAGAAATCTCAATCACAGGTCTAATCAGGTCAATGTCAACAGTGACATCATGATATGTCAAGATAGGTCATATAATCAGCGGGGAAATCAAAAACAGGTGTCCGACTGGACTAAAGCAACCAGAGGGCCAAAAAGCTAGCCCGGACCGAAGATAACCCACCTGGATGAAGGCAGATCCACGAACTCCCGCACAGCTACTGGGAGGCTGGTGCTGAGCAACTGGGCCCTGAATAATGAGATCTGGTCAGTAATAGACTCACACAAATCCTTCCCGACGATCCGACAGCAACGAAAAGCTTAAACGGAAGAATATCGCCGAATTATCGATCAAAATCCGATTCCCGGTCAACGAGGACCTACGGAACCCTAACCAGATGCCTAGTAGATTTAAAAACACTATCTAAAGGCAGCTAATATGTCCAACTTACATTTTAGTCCCATATGTTCTTAAATTTGCATAACAACATTAATTTAATTGCCCGTTTCGGCTCGTTCTTGCAATCCGGGGATCCAAAGACAGCGCCGTAAGTTTCAGCATGTCCTTTACGACAATATGAAGCTCGTGCTCACCATTTGGGAGCAGCACGAGACCCGAGGAAAACTTCGGGCCATAATTTTCCTCTCTAACATAGCCAATTAGCATTTTTGTTTCTCCAGCTCTTCAAAACCAAAATCTATCGTGAGCATCGCGTTCAGTGACCCCAAATTAGCCTAGGGCACATTGTCGCGGCTTCGCAAACAGACCCAAACCCTATTACGGGCAACTTTTCACATAAAGCTTGGTTTTAATATAACTTTTAATCCACTCTTCAAAAACCAAAATGTTGTATATCAAAGTTTCTCTGGACAGTGCCAGGACACCAGGGCTCACCATTGGGAAGCCCAAAACTTGCTAGATAAAGAAGATCCAACCTACAAGCTCTCTAACATTTCAACATTGGACCACACACACATCCACACAGATCCCTTTTGATCTGAAGTGAGCACTGAGCTCAGGGAATGATTTACAACAATTTTCATATTTAACTCAAACCCTAAATCCAACTAAATCCTCTTTGAGGCATTAACACAAACAGTTGGTGTGCACCAACCTCACAACAACACCCAAGCCAATGCCCGAGTTGGTTCTCTGCAGAGGAAACACCTGGGACCCTCCAACTTGGAAGGAAACACTCCTTAGAGTTGCAGGAGCATCCCCAGCAAGTCTGGGGCAACCTTGCTCCCCAGGTTGGCCGCGGGCATGATGGAGAAGATGAAGCTAAAGCTTCAAAATTCGTGACCACTCAACCAGAGCTTCTAGGACTCAATCACTTGCACCAATAGTCACCAAAACCATCACAAGCTTACCTGAACCCATGCCCGGCGACAGGGAACGGCGGCGGCGGCAGTGGAGCAAGCTTGGTTTCGAGCATCACCACCTCTAATGGTGAATTTCCACCGAGGCTTCATGGAACCTTTTAACATGCATGTATAAACTCCACTAAGTCCCAGCAAGCTTCTTGTCCATTCCCCACCCGCCGGAGATGGTCGGAACGCCGGCAATCACATTATTGGCTGATTTCGGGTCATCCATGGCACCCCGAATTCCAGGCTGCATGGATGCCATGCAAATGCATGGATGGAGTCATCTCACTCCCAGGAAGCTTCTCGGCCCATTGGCCGGAGGTGGGGAGGCCAGCCGGCGCCGGAGCAGCAAGCTAGGCCAAAGGTGAATAACCCGAAAACTAGGGTTTTAAACTGCGGCGTGGTTACTCAACCAAATTCCCTAAAACTTTGCAGAGATGACCTATAGGTCCTACAGTCCAAACCCATCATTTTGGTTTTTGATTTGGGCTTGTGGTTGCGGAGTTTGGCCGCGGCGGAGCAACTAGGTTTCCGGCGAGAAGTATTCTCCCGCCGGCAACCGGGACCATCCCGAGGGCTAGGGCTTGACAGGGAGCATCTAATGACTCTTAAGAGTCGACTTCCAATGGTCTTATGGCCTAGATACCAAGGGGAAATGAAGACTCACCTTTGCCGGAGTTGGAGAAGATGGACGAAGCCGGCCTTGCTCCTCCCAGCGTCGCGCGGCCACGGCAGGCAGCCGGACCACCTTGGCTCGGTTTCTGGACGTTGCAGAAGTCCACGGGATGCTCTGGGAGAAAACCCAACTCAACTTGGTATCACTCTTCCTCAAACTTCCACTTAAGTTCTATATATTCAAATGGTACCTCCTCACCTTACTCCGAGCCACCCACTGAAGAGAGCAGTTTCGGGGCTTGGCTCGTGGCAGAGATGGTGGAAAGAGTGGGGGAAAACATGGCCTGGTTATGGTTACAAGGAGTAACTACCTAAGGTTAGTTATTTGAACTAGCTTTGCAATATTTTGCAAATTAGTCTCCCAAATCTTAATCACTTAATTTCAGCTCCTTAATATAGATCCATTTCGCAGTTAGATCCCTCTACACCAAGTTTTACCTAGACCTGGTGCATAAAATATTGGGTTAACACCGAAAATACAGTAAATTTTACCGTATTTTACGTATTTCGAGACGAACGGTTCGTCAAATTGCGAAACAGACTTCGCCACGACGTCCGGCTCGTCGAGACCTATCAAGTAGCATATTTGCTTGCTTGATTCCGCGCTCGAATAAAATCTCGGGCCATTAAGTTCAGTAAGTTGCAGTATGACGCACGCACTTCGATGCACCCGGATCGCCAAACGCGAATTCCGTCAGTGCCATTGTGCTCAGAACGTCGAAAATAGCTAGAATTGACTACTCATACCGCTATGTCTGGGGTCCAGACGGCGAAACGGCCGTCGATGATCAAAAGGGCATTTGAATTAGGGGTTACTATTCACAACTTAAGTTGTGGGCCCCACAAGCTTCTTCGCTGATTTCTGAACAATCTGACCGTCGGATCGAAAATCTTTCTATACCATTTTCGATCGATTCGACGAGACGGTCGCACTGGGGATTTCAAATTTTCGAGATTAGACTCAGATTGAAAGGTGATATTTCTGGCCCATTAATTGTGCAAATTACACTGCAGAAAAGGACACTATCGCTATCTGAGCCATTTATGATCCAAATTCAACTTGACTTTTATCGATTTCATTTACTTATTTATTTTCAAAATTCAAGTTCTTACATCTCTCCCACCAAAAAGGAAGTTTCGTCCCTGAAACTTAACACAACTTAAGAATCAAATAACTAGGGAAAAATGCTCCATCATGGTTGATTCATGTTCCCACGTGACTTCACGCTCCTCGTGGTTCATAATTCGATTTCATCTAATCTGCTAAAAATTCTGGTTCACAAAGATACCACACAGGGTATGCGATATAGAGGGTCGATGTACCCTAATTATGGTCTGGAATATCAATATTGAGACTATAACATCGCTGTCCAAAGATAACCCTGGAGACTAAAACTTAAGTAAGCAGACAAGTAGACCCAATCATGATATTCCCCTTTTCAGGGTGGGGTATTTCCTCAGCTCTTTCGACAGTACGTTGTCTGCAGCCAACGTGCTTGTCAAAAGAAAAGTGAAATACCTTAGATCTGTCGCCAACATCAAGTTGGGGACACGACTCCCACCGGAGTCAACCGAAGGTATAGGTAACGTGGCTAAAGCAATCAATGTCTACAGAGATCAATATCCAATTTAATCTTTAACCCATTTACTAAAACAAAGTACTTCAGATTATTATATCACCTCCACTTCAAAGGAGTTCTGTTCACGAAGTTTACAACTTAAGGTCATGCTTTAAGAATTTCGTAAAACAGTTCATTCGAGAGCTACGAAATCAGTCGTTGGTTTTCCCTCCGTTGGCTCTCCGTGAGAGGTCAGTGCATAAACGCGTCCACCTGCCGACTGATACCCTCCAGTAGGTGGTCGAGGTAGAGGGGGACGCCCAGATAAAGCTGAGCTAGGCGCCGGTTCTAGTCGTCGTTGTGAAGATGCGGGTACAGGGGCTGTGATCTGCGCAGGTGCGGAACCCTGCGGGCACTCCGAAGCTCTATGCCCCTGTTGGCCGCATTTGAAACATTGGCCATGACGTTGTTTACAGAAGCGCGTTTGGTGGGTACCCCCACAGAAGACACACGGTCGGGATGGTTTCGCCTTTTTGTTCTGATCAAAATGCCCACCGCCGTTTCCTGGATGCGCCCTCTTCTTGCCCTTGTCCCTGTCCTTGTCCTTGTCCGCCGCATTCCGCTCAGCGCGTGACATCTTGATCTCCGCCTCGATCGCTAGACACCGCTCCACGCAGTTGTCGAAGTCGGTGGCGAGGTGCGACGCGAGGTGTCGGCGAATCTCAGGCCTCAAGCCCTGCGAAAACAAGCGTACCTTCCGGCGTTCCTCGCGCACCGCCTGGGGCACCAGGTCGGCGATGCGCAGGAACTCCTGCTCGTACTCTCGGACGCTCTTGTCGCCCTGTTTGATCATTTCCAACTCGCGCTCGAGACCCTCCTTGGTGGTCTCCTTGAGGTGGTTGTGGTCCATGGCGGTTTTAAAATCCTCCCAAGTAGGATCAGCTGGACTCGGGAAGTAGCGCTCTCGATGTCGCCTCCACCATTTGGATGCCCGGCCCTCCAGGCAATGTACAGCGATGTGGACCTTGTCGCGGTCCTCGGTGTAGGCGTCTTGGAATAATTTCTCCATATGATCGATCCATTCCTCGACCGCCCAGTGGTCCTCGTCTTTGCCGTCAAAGGTTTGCGGCTTGAACTTTTTGAACTCTAGCAAAACCGCCTTCGCTCGGGCCCTCTCTGCTCGATCGGCCTCAGTATCGGCCGCAGGATCAACTGCGGGAGCGACAGAGCGAGAGGAAGCAGACACGATAGAAGCAGTGGCGGCATGGGCAGCAGCAACCCTCGGTACCGCCCTGGAGGTTGCGGCAGGGGCTGGAGCTGGAACGGGCCCCGCCGGTGGTGGTGCGGGGTCTACATCTGGCTCAGCCAAGCATTCAGGCTCAGCGACGGCTGGTGCAGCAGGGGGTGCAACCGGCGATGTGACCTCAGGTACAGGTGGAGGAGCAGGCGGGGTAGGAGTGGAAGGGCCAGCAGCCTGCTGCTGCAAAAATTGCTGGAATGTCCCAGCCAGAGTCGCCACCTGGGCCTCAAGCCGGTCCATACGGCCCTGATCAACGGGCTCACTCGGCGTGCTAGGTGGTCGGCCTACTCCACGGCCCGTGCCCCGTCCCCGTCCACGACCTGGAGGACGAGCCATAGCTACATTATAGAAGCAGGTCAGAACAGACTCTGATAATATCTTGAGTTTCTAACCCTTATACTAGACATACCCAACGCTCTCACGTGACAAGTCATCCTAGGGTTCATCCTAACCAGTTCCTAATCATCTTTTCCTAGGTACCGTATACCTATTTCTCTGATACCATCTAATCTGTCACGCCCCGAGTTTAAAAATCAGGTCTGAAATTTTTTTTTTTTTTTTTTTTTTTTTTTTTTTTTTTTGAATAATCAGAGTTTGCAAAACGGGCGTAACAGACCGCCACACATATAGGAAATCCCCTATCCGAAAGGATAGGGTCTCTCCTGTACATGCACGGCTAGGCTAATCCAATCATCAATCAGATAGCAATAAATATCTCAACTGCTACAATACTAGTCATCAGGGATAATCCAACATCATACTATCATCCAACAGAGATAACATAAACGAAAGTCAACTACAGATAATCGGGGATCTCAATCATCGATCTATGTCATCAGAGGGGAAACAGCTCTATCGCGACAGGCTCACTGGATCGTCCCGACATCTCACCACCCGCTAGACCTGCGACAGTCACCCGAGGGTGTGAGACACACCGGAGTGTATCCCAGTGGGCACGACGAGCCGAGAAGTAGCTAATCGTACCTACTGGGTACTAAAATCTGCGGATAGTAAGAGTCAACAGGAAAAACTGGAAAGCATAGAGGTCTACTAATAATCAGAATAAGAACTGCAGTAAGTATACTGGAATCAATCATAAAACTGTAGATCATACATGCTGGAAAACATAACGCCCACTCATAATCAAAATCCACAGATAAGCTAACTAGGCAAGTAATCAATCATAAGCTGGTATATGAAATGAACTGGCATGAAGCATAATCAAGTGACAGTACTGAAAAGCATGCTAGAACATGGGAGTATATAATCTATGCATCAATCATAAGAATATCAAGCACCGAACCAATGCCATTATTGGTCACGGGGACCTCAGGCTCATACCACTCTCTGCACCTATCCCACTGACATAACCCCGCACCCATATGTGCTATCTGGGGCTCACGGGTCCTTCCTCCAGACCACTTTACCGGTAAAGAACAATAGCCACGGGGAGCGACCCCGGCAATGTTCGTGAAGTACAGCGATGCGTGGCAAGTCGTACTGATCAATCTCACGGTCTAGTGACCGAGTAGTCGGCAACATGCCGAGATCCCAACAGGGAATCATCTGTCTATCTCTATCAATCGGAATCAATCAATCATGTATATCGAGTAGTGTCTATCAATCAGGATCAATCAATCATGCATATCGAGTAGTGTCTATCAATCAGGATCAATCAATCATGCATATCGAGTAGTGTCTATCAATCAGGATCAATCAATCATGCATATCGACGTATATCAAGAAATATCTCAATGACAGGAATCAACAGGTATCATCTAATCATGCAAATCTATATCTCAATCAATCAGGATCAGTCAGGAATAATCAGGGAGTATGTATATGTTAATCAGCTGATCGTGACAAGAAATCTCAATCACAGGTCTAATCAGGTCAATGTCAACAGTGACATCATGATATGTCAAGATAGGTCATATAATCAGCGGGGAAATCAAAAACAGGTGTCCGACTGGACTAAAGCAACCAGAGGGCCAAAAAGCTAGCCCGGACCGAAGATAACCCACCTGGATGAAGGCAGATCCACGAACTCCCGCACAGCTACTGGGAGGCTGGTGCTGAGCAACTGGGCCCTGAATAATGAGATCTGGTCAGTAATAGACTCACACAAATCCTTCCCGACGATCCGACAGCAACGAAAAGCTTAAACGGAAGAATATCGCCGAATTATCGATCAAAATCCGATTCCCGGTCAACGAGGACCTACGGAACCCTAACCAGATGCCTAGTAGATTTAAAAACACTATCTAAAGGCAGCTAATATGTCCAACTTACATTTTAGTCCCATATGTTCTTAAATTTGCATAACAACATTAATTTAATTGCCCGTTTCGGCTCGTTCTTGCAATCCGGGGATCCAAAGACAGCGCCGTAAGTTTCAGCATGTCCTTTACGACAATATGAAGCTCGTGCTCACCATTTGGGAGCAGCACGAGACCCGAGGAAAACTTCGGGCCATAATTTTCCTCTCTAACATAGCCAATTAGCATTTTTGTTTCTCCAGCTCTTCAAAACCAAAATCTATCGTGAGCATCGCGTTCAGTGACCCCAAATTAGCCTAGGGCACATTGTCGCGGCTTCGCAAACAGACCCAAACCCTATTACGGGCAACTTTTCACATAAAGCTTGGTTTTAATATAACTTTTAATCCACTCTTCAAAAACCAAAATGTTGTATATCAAAGTTTCTCTGGACAGTGCCAGGACACCAGGGCTCACCATTGGGAAGCCCAAAACTTGCTAGATAAAGAAGATCCAACCTACAAGCTCTCTAACATTTCAACATTGGACCACACACACATCCACACAGATCCCTTTTGATCTGAAAGTGAGCATTGAGCTCAGGGAATGATTTACAACAATTTTCATATTTAACTCAAACCCTAAATCCAACTAAATCCTCTTTGAGGCATTAACACAAACAGTTGGTGTGCACCAACCTCACAACAACACCCAAGCCAATGCCCGAGTTGGTTCTCTGCAGAGGAAACACCTGGGACCCTCCAACTTGGAAGGAAACACTCCTTAGAGTTGCAGGAGCATCCCCAGCAAGTCTGGGGCAACCTTGCTCCCCAGGTTGGCCGCGGGCATGATGGAGAAGATGAAGCTAAGCTTCAAATTCGTGACCACTCAACCAGAGCTTCTAGGACTCAATCACTTGCACCAATAGTCACCAAAACCATCACAAGCTTACCTGAACCCATGCCCGGCGACAGGGAACGGCGGCGGCGGCAGTGGAGCAAGCTTGGTTTCGAGCATCACACCTCTAATGGTGAATTTCCACCGAGGCTTCATGGAACCTTTTAACATGCATGTATAAACTCCACTAAGTCCCAGCAAGCTTCTTGTCCATTCCCCACCCGCCGGAGATGGTCGGAACGCCGGCAATCACATTATTGGCTGATTTCGGGTCATCCATGGCACCCCGAATTCCAGGCTGCATGGATGCCATGCAAATGCATGGATGGAGTCATCTCACTCCCAGGAAGCTTCTCGGCCCATTGGCCGGAGGTGGGGAGGCCAGCCGGCGCCGGAGCAGCAAGCTAGGCCAAAGGTGAATAACCCGAAAACTAGGGTTTTAAACTGCGGCGTGGTTACTCAACCAAATTCCCTAAAACTTTGCAGAGATGACCTATAGGTCCTACAGTCCAAACCCATCATTTTGGTTTTTGATTTGGGCTTGTGGTTGCGGAGTTTGGCCGCGGCGGAGCAACTAGGTTTCGGCGAGAAGTATTCTCCCGCCGGCAACCGGGACCATCCCGAGGGCTAGGGCTTGACAGGGAGCATCTAATGACTCTTAAGAGTCGACTTCCAATGGTCTTATGGCCTAGATACCAAGGGGAAATGAAGACTCACCTTTGCCGGAGTTGGAGAAGATGGACGAAGCCGGCCTTGCTCCTCCCAGCGTCGCGCGGCCACGGCAGGCAGCCGGACCACCTTGGCTCGGTTTCTGGACGTTGCAGAAGTCCACGGGATGCTCTGGGAGAAAACCCAACTCAACTTGGTATCACTCTTCCTCAAACTTCCACTTAAGTTCTATATATTCAAATGGTACCTCCTCACCTTACTCCGAGCCACCCACTGAAGAGAGCAGTTTCGGGGCTTGGCTCGTGGCAGAGATGGTGGAAAGAGTGGGGGAAAACATGGCCTGGTTATGGTTACAAGGAGTAACTACCTAAGGTTAGTTATTTGAACTAGCTTTGCATATTTTGCAAATTAGTATCCCAAATCTTAATCACTTAATTTCAGCTCCTTAATATAGATCCATTTCGCAGTTAGATCCCTCTACACCAAGTTTTACCTAGACCTGGTGCATAAAATATTGGGTTAACACCGAAAATACAGTAAATTTTACCGTATTTTACGTATTTCGAGACGAACGGTTCGTCAAATTGCGAAACAGACTTCGCCACGACGTCCGGCTCGTCGAGACCTATCAAGTAGCATATTTGCTTGCTTGATTCCGCGCTCGAATAAAATCTCGGGCCATTAAGTTCAGTAAGTTGCAGTATGACGCACGCACTTCGATGCACCCGGATCGCCAAACGCGAATTCCGTCAGTGCCATTGTGCTCAGAACGTCGAAAATAGCTAGAATTGACTACTCATACCGCTATGTCTGGGGTCCAGACGGCGAAACGGCCGTCGATGATCAAAAGGGCATTTGAATTAGGGGTTACTATTCACAACTTAAGTTGTGGGCCCCACAAGCTTCTTCGCTGATTTCTGAACAATCTGACCGTCGGATCGAAAATCTTTCTATACCATTTTCGATCGATTCGACGAGACGGTCGCACTGGGGATTTCAAATTTTCGAGATTAGACTCGGGATTGAAAGGTGATATTTCTGGCCCATTAATTGTGCAAATTACACTGCAGAAAAGGACACTATCGCTATCTGAGCCATTTATGATCCAAATTCAACTTGACTTTTATCGATTTCATTTACTTATTTATTTTCAAAATTCAAGTTCTTACAGCACGGCACCTTCGAGAAAATGAAAACGGTCCGATGGAGTTTTACTCGAATATCCAAGGCACAAGGTTTTAAAATTACTCCACAATTGATTGGCGAGGTTTTGGGAATGCAAGCCAGCAAGACAGGAGTTAATTACTTGAAGGGAAAGAGTTTAACAAACACGATGTGGCAAATGGTTATAAAGGGAATTTGTTTGGATGGGAACTCAATCAACGGAGAAATTGTCAAATCCAAAGAA
>CM055069.1:40351510-40398604 GCA_029204045.2 Tillandsia leiboldiana | reverse complement strand
GAGGTAGAGGGGGGACGCCCAGATAAAGCTGAGCTAGGCGCCGGTTCTAGTCGTCGTTGTGAAGATGCGGGTACAGGGGCTGTGATCTGCGCAGGTGCGGAACCCTGCGGGCACTCCGAAGCTCTATGCCCCTGTTGGCCGCATTTGAACATTGGCCATGACGTTGTTTACAGAAGCGCGTTTGGTGGGTACCCCCACAGAAGACACACGGTCGGGATGGTTTCGCCTTTTTTGTTCTGATCAAAATGCCCACCGCCGTTTCCTGGATGCGCCCTCTTCTTGCCCTTGTCCCTGTCCTTGTCCTTGTCCGCCGCATTCCGCTCAGCGCGTGACATCTTGATCTCCGCCTCGATCGCTAGACACCGCTCCACGCAGTTGTCGAAGTCGGTGGCGAGGTGCGACGCGAGGTGTCGGCGAATCTCAGGCCTCAAGCCCTGCGAAAACAAGCGTACCTTCCGGCGTTCCTCGCGCACCGCCTGGGGCACCAGGTCGGCGATGCGCAGGAACTCCTGCTCGTACTCTCGGACGCTCTTGTCGCCCTGTTTGATCATTTCCAACTCGCGCTCGAGACCCTCCTTGGTGGTCTCCTTGAGGTGGTTGTGGTCCATGGCGGTTTTAAAATCCTCCCAAGTAGGATCAGCTGGACTCGGGAAGTAGCGCTCTCGATGTCGCCTCCACCATTTGGATGCCCGGCCCTCCAGGCAATGTACAGCGATGTGGACCTTGTCGCGGTCCTCGGTGTAGGCGTCTTGGAATAATTTCTCCATATGATCGATCCATTCCTCGACCGCCCAGTGGTCCTCGTCTTTGCCGTCAAAGGTTTGCGGCTTGAACTTTTTGAACTCTAGCAAAACCGCCTTCGCTCGGGCCCTCTCTGCTCGATCGGCCCTCAGTATCGGCCGCAGGATCAACTGCGGGAGCGACAGAGCGAGAGGAAGCAGACACGATAGAAGCAAGTGGCGGCATGGGCAGCAGCAACCCTCGGTACCGCCCTGGAGGTTGCGGCAGGGGCTGGAGCTGGAACGGGCCCCGCCGGTGGTGGTGCGGGGTCTACATCTGGCTCAGCCAAGCATTCAGGCTCAGCGACGGCTGGTGCAGCAGGGGGTGCAACCGGCGATGTGACCTCAGGTACAGGTGGAGGAGCAGGCGGGGTAGGAGTGGAAGGGCCAGCAGCCTGCTGCTGCAAAAATTGCTGGAATGTCCCAGCCAGAGTCGCCACCTGGGCCTCAAGCCGGTCCATACGGCCCTGATCAACGGGCTCACTCGGCGTGCTAGGTGGTCGGCCTACTCCACGGCCCGTGCCCCGTCCCCGTCCACGACCTGGAGGACGAGCCATAGCTACATTATAGAAGCAGGTCAGAACAGACTCTGATAATATCTTGAGTTTCTAACCCTTATACTAGACATACCCAACGCTCTCACGTGACAAGTCATCCTAGGGTTCATCCTAACCAGTTCCTAATCATCTTTTCCTAGGTACCGTATACCTATTTCTCTGATACCATCTAATCTGTCACGCCCCGAGTTTAAAAATCAGGTCTGAAATTTTTTTTTTTTTTTTTTTTTTTTTTTTTTTTTTTTTTTGAATAATCAGAGTTTGCCAAAACGGGCGTAACAGACCGCCACACATATAGGAAATCCCCTATCCGAAAGGATAGGGTCTCTCCTGTACATGCACGGCTAGGCTAATCCAATCATCAATCAGATAGCAATAAATATCTCAACTGCTACAATACTAGTCATCAGGGATAATCCAACATCATACTATCATCCAACAGAGATAACATAAACGAAAGTCAACTACAGATAATCGGGGATCTCAATCATCGATCTATGTCATCAGAGGGGAAACAGCTCTATCGCGACAGGCTCACTGGATCGTCCCGACATCTCACCACCCGCTAGACCTGCGACAGTCACCCGAGGGTGTGAGACACACCGGAGTGTATCCCAGTGGGCACGACGAGCCGAGAAGTAGCTAATCGTACCTACTGGGTACTAAAATCTGCGGATAGTAAGAGTCAACAGGAAAAACTGGAAAGCATAGAGGTCTACTAATAATCAGAATAAGAACTGCAGTAAGTATACTGGAATCAATCATAAAACTGTAGATCATACATGCTGGAAAACATAACGCCCACTCATAATCAAATCCACAGATAAGCTAACTAGGCAAGTAATCAATCATAAGCTGGTATATGAAATGAACTGGCATGAAGCATAATCAAGTGACAGTACTGAAAAGCATGCTAGAACATGGGAGTATATAATCTATGCATCAATCATAAGAATATCAAGCACCGAACCAATGCCATTATTGGTCACGGGGACCTCAGGCTCATACCACTCTCTGCACCTATCCCACTGACATAACCCCGCACCCATATGTGCTATCTGGGGCTCACGGGTCCTTCCTCCAGACCACTTTACCGGTAAAGAACAATAGCCACGGGGAGCGACCCCGGCAATGTTCGTGAAGTACAGCGATGCGTGGCAAGTCGTACTGATCAATCTCACGGTCTAGTGACCGAGTAGTCGGCAACATGCCGAGATCCCAACAGGGAATCATCTGTCTATCTCTATCAATCGGAATCAATCAATCATGTATATCGAGTAGTGTCTATCAATCAGGATCAATCAATCATGCATATCGAGTAGTGTCTATCAATCAGGATCAATCAATCATGCATATCGAGTAGTGTCTATCAATCAGGATCAATCAATCATGCATATCGACGTATATCAAGAAATATCTCAATGACAGGAATCAACAGGTATCATCTAATCATGCAAATCTATATCTCAATCAATCAGGATCAGTCAGGAATAATCAGGGAGTATGTATATGTTAATCAGCTGATCGTGACAAGAAATCTCAATCACAGGTCTAATCAGGTCAATGTCAACAGTGACATCATGATATGTCAAGATAGGTCATATAATCAGCGGGGAAATCAAAAACAGGTGTCCGACTGGACTAAAGCAACCAGAGGGCCAAAAAGCTAGCCCGGACCGAAGATAACCCACCTGGATGAAGGCAGATCCACGAACTCCCGCACAGCTACTGGGAGGCTGGTGCTGAGCAACTGGGCCCTGAATAATGAGATCTGGTCAGTAATAGACTCACACAAATCCTTCCCGACGATCCGACAGCAACGAAAAGCTTAAACGGAAGAATATCGCCGAATTATCGATCAAAATCCGATTCCCGGTCAACGAGGACCTACGGAACCCTAACCAGATGCCTAGTAGATTTAAAAACACTATCTAAAGGCAGCTAATATGTCCAACTTACATTTTAGTCCCATATGTTCTTAAATTTGCATAACAACATTAATTTAATTGCCCGTTTCGGCTCGTTCTTGCAATCCGGGGATCCAAAGACAGCGCCGTAAGTTTCAGCATGTCCTTTACGACAATATGAAGCTCGTGCTCACCATTTGGGAGCAGCACGAGACCCGAGGAAAACTTCGGGCCATAATTTTCCTCTCTAACATAGCCAATTAGCATTTTTGTTTCTCCAGCTCTTCAAAACCAAAATCTATCGTGAGCATCGCGTTCAGTGACCCCAAATTAGCCTAGGGCACATTGTCGCGGCTTCGCAAACAGACCCAAACCCTATTACGGGCAACTTTTCACATAAAGCTTGGTTTTAATATAACTTTTAATCCACTCTTCAAAAACCAAAATGTTGTATATCAAAGTTTCTCTGGACAGTGCCAGGACACCAGGGCTCACCATTGGGAAGCCCAAAACTTGCTAGATAAAGAAGATCCAACCTACAAGCTCTCTAACATTTCAACATTGGACCACACACACATCCACACAGATCCCTTTTGATCTGAAGTGAGCATTGAGCTCAGGGAATGATTTACAACAATTTTCATATTTAACTCAAACCCTAAATCCAACTAAATCCTCTTTGAGGCATTAACACAAACAGTTGGTGTGCACCAACCTCACAACAACACCCAAGCCAATGCCCGAGTTGGTTCTCTGCAGAGGAAACACCTGGGACCCTCCAACTTGGAAGGAAACACTCCTTAGAGTTGCAGGAGCATCCCCAGCAAGTCTGGGGCAACCTTGCTCCCCAGGTTGGCCGCGGGCATGATGGAGAAGATGAAGCTAAAGCTTCAAAATTCGTGACCACTCAACCAGAGCTTCTAGGACTCAATCACTTGCACCAATAGTCACCAAAACCATCACAAGCTTACCTGAACCCATGCCCGGCGACAGGGAACGGCGGCGGCGGCAGTGGAGCAAGCTTGGTTTCGAGCATCACCACCTCTAATGGTGAATTTCCACCGAGGCTTCATGGAACCTTTTAACATGCATGTATAAACTCCACTAAGTCCCAGCAAGCTTCTTGTCCATTCCCCACCCGCCGGAGATGGTCGGAACGCCGGCAATCACATTATTGGCTGATTTCGGGTCATCCATGGCACCCCGAATTCCAGGCTGCATGGATGCCATGCAAATGCATGGATGGAGTCATCTCACTCCCAGGAAGCTTCTCGGCCCATTGGCCGGAGGTGGGGAGGCCAGCCGGCGCCGGAGCAGCAAGCTAGGCCAAAGGTGAATAACCCGAAAACTAGGGTTTTAAACTGCGGCGTGGTTACTCAACCAAATTCCCTAAAACTTTGCAGAGATGACCTATAGGTCCTACAGTCCAAACCCATCATTTTGGTTTTTGATTTGGGCTTGTGGTTGCGGAGTTTGGCCGCGGCGGAGCAACTAGGTTTCCGGCGAGAAGTATTCTCCCGCCGGCAACCGGGACCATCCCGAGGGCTAGGGCTTGACAGGGAGCATCTAATGACTCTTAAGAGTCGACTTCCAATGGTCTTATGGCCTAGATACCAAGGGGAAATGAAGACTCACCTTTGCCGGAGTTGGAGAAGATGGACGAAGCCGGCCTTGCTCCTCCCAGCGTCGCGCGGCCACGGCAGGCAGCCGGACCACCTTGGCTCGGTTTCTGGACGTTGCAGAAGTCCACGGGATGCTCTGGGAGAAAACCCAACTCAACTTGGTATCACTCTTCCTCAAACTTCCACTTAAGTTCTATATATTCAAATGGTACCTCCTCACCTTACTCCGAGCCACCCACTGAAGAGAGCAGTTTCGGGGCTTGGCTCGTGGCAGAGATGGTGGAAAGAGTGGGGGAAAACATGGCCTGGTTATGGTTACAAGGAGTAACTACCTAAGGTTAGTTATTTGAACTAGCTTTGCAATATTTTGCAAATTAGTATCCCAAATCTTAATCACTTAATTTCAGCTCCTTAATATAGATCCATTTCGCAGTTAGATCCCTCTACACCAAGTTTTACCTAGACCTGGTGCATAAAATATTGGGTTAACACCGAAAATACAGTAAATTTTACCGTATTTTACGTATTTCGAGACGAACGGTTCGTCAAATTGCGAAACAGACTTCGCCACGACGTCCGGCTCGTCGAGACCTATCAAGTAGCATATTTGCTTGCTTGATTCCGCGCTCGAATAAAATCTCGGGCCATTAAGTTCAGTAAGTTGCAGTATGACGCACGCACTTCGATGCACCCGGATCGCCAAACGCGAATTCCGTCAGTGCCATTGTGCTCAGAACGTCGAAAATAGCTAGAATTGACTACTCATACCGCTATGTCTGGGGTCCAGACGGCGAAACGGCCGTCGATGATCAAAAGGGCATTTGAATTAGGGGTTACTATTCACAACTTAAGTTGTGGGCCCCACAAGCTTCTTCGCTGATTTCTGAACAATCTGACCGTCGGATCGAAAATCTTTCTATACCATTTTCGATCGATTCGACGAGACGGTCGCACTGGGGATTTCAAATTTTCGAGATTAGACTCGGATTGAAAGGTGATATTTCTGGCCCATTAATTGTGCAAATTACACTGCAGAAAAGGACACTATCGCTATCTGAGCCATTTATGATCCAAATTCAACTTGACTTTTATCGATTTCATTTACTTATTTATTTTCAAAATTCAAGTTCTTACAGCACGGCACCTTCGAGAAAATGAAAACGGTCCGATGGAGTTTTACTCGAATATCCAAGGCACAAGGTTTAAAATTACTCCACAATTGATTGGCGAGGTTTTGGGAATGCAAGCCAGCAAGACAGGAGTTAATTACTTGAAGGGAAAGAGTTTAACAAACACGATGTGGCAAATGGTTATAAAGGGAATTTGTTTGGAGGGAACTCAATCAACGGAGAAATCTGTCAAATCCAAAGAACTTCTTCTTGAGTACCGGTTCCTAAACTTCATCACATGTTACAATATCCTTCCAAATATGCAGACGAAAGTCTTGAGATGGGATCGAATGCTGTTTTTGTATCTCTTAGGACATCCGTCAGAGGCAATGGGATTAAATATCAACATTCCATACATTATTTGGAACAGAATGACGAGATATGTTGAGCATCCTCATCCCACTGAAAGAATCCCATTTCCATTGATTATAATGAGGATCTTAAAGAAATTTCAGGTTGATATTAGTTCAACAACTTATCATCACTGCTTGGGCATGATCGATGAGTCCACCATTGTCAAGTCCCTTCATAAGTTGCCCCATGTCACTCCAGTTCCTCCGTGCAGAACGAAACCTAGTACCGGCACTTCCGCATCACCATCACAACCAGCACCCGCACCAGCGGATGAAGCATCAGTCTCATCCATCTACAAAGAACAACAACGATTATCCTTTGAGCAGGAACAGATTTCGAAGGAATAGAAGAGAATTTCCAATGAGCTTGAGCTCATCACGGCAGCTCATATTACCATAACTAAGAAGGTCAATTCAATGAACAAGCTGGTGAAAAAGATGTTCTCTAAGATGGACTACACGCGCTCTGAAGACTCTGAATCTGATGATTGATTTCCTCTCATTTTTCTTTTTTTTTCTTCTTTTGCAGGTTGTTAGTTTTAGTTCTTACGTTTCCTTCAATTTTTGAACTTGTTAACTCTCCTTATTTTGCAATTTTGGCTTACTTTGTGACAAAAAGGGGGAGAGAATATTAGAACAGTTGAACAATGAAACTTCGATTGTCCAGTTGTGAACCATGAAGGTAAGTATAACTTCAACTTTTGGGTTTTCTTTTGTGATTGCATGCATGCCTCCACTAACTATTCGATTAACTATTTGGGCATGTAATATAACTAACAAGTTGATGTTGACTAACAATTTTGTGACATTTGGATTTTGAATGCATAGAAGATATGTTGGTTTTTAACTATGATCCAATTACATATCTGAATGTATAAATGTCATGGTAAGTATAAATGAGTATAAACTTCATCTCTGTGTGTGGTTTTTGAATGACATAAAATTCTTGAAGTATCTAACGATTTCTTTTGTCAAGAATGATTTCTTTTGCAGAGAGCACAGATGTCTAAGTTTAGAGTCTGTTTTAGGAGTTTAACTCATGTATCTATTTTATTTTGGATCTCCATTGTAAATTTTTATTGTATGGTGATAGCAACAAAAATATCTTTTTGAATTTTCTTGAGTGGATTTGTGTTTTGTCACGAAACCGCCAAAGGGGGAGATTGTTACGGAATTTGAGTTGGCGTATTTCGTGAATTCGGTTAAGTGTTGAGGATTGAAGATAAAGAAGGTTGGATAATGTAACTCAATCTCAAAAAAGAAGAATTCAAAAGGATCAGGTATGTTTAACTAATTATCTTTGGTGATCCGAATACTTCTTATAGTGTAGAAACACTTGGATGAATTTTTAATTGCATAAAAATCAAAAACTGGACATGGGACATGTTCAGGATCCGGATCAGACACTTCGATCCGGATCCCGAAGGGTGTTAGTTCATACGCAAATTCAATCCGGATCGTAGCCTCCTTTGATCCGGATCCCGAACACTGGTTTTTACCATCATTTATGAACGATCCGGATCAGGCAGTTCAATCCGGATCCCGAACATTGGTGTTTGGTGATTTGTATGAACGATCCGGATCAGGCACTTCGATCCGGATCCCGAACCTTTGTTTTTCTGGAAACCGTCTGTCTCGTTACTGCAATCCGGATCGCCTAAATCCGATCCGGATCGCCGTCCTAAAAAATTCCAGAAAAGGTTAGTTTTTGATTCTTATCCCCTTCCAACGGTTTCTAACCTATAAATAGACCCTTTAATTCATCTTTTAGGGTACGACAAAAAATGGAAAAAATACGACCGAAATAGAAAAATCCACAGATAGAGAAGAAAGGAGATACTAGATTTAATTCTATGTTTCTTCATTTATTTTATTAATTTGATTCTAGGTTTTCCAAACTCAGATTTTGAGTAGAATCAAATTAATGAATACTTAGATGGTATTTCCGATCTATTTCTAATCTAAGTATTCGGCGGATCATCACCACCCAAAAACAACGATTTCTCCAAAATCGGCGCATGGACTCGCGTGGCCTTGTGGATTCAAGGTGCTACCGCTCTCGTGGATTCGGAGCGAGGTACGTTCGTGGATTCGAAGCGTGCTACTGGGTGAAGACCGTGGATTCGGTCAGACGTCGTGGATTCGACGTTGGACGTCGTGGATTCGGCGTTGGACGCAGATCGTGGATTCGAGAAGCGTTGCGGAGCGAGCGGAGAAGATCAACTAGGAGCGTATGGAAAAAGGTTGAGTCGCCTGTGAGTACGGTATATCACCTTTGTACATGTTATAATTCTAGTAGATTTCACCGTGTTATCGGTCCCGTGGTTTTTTACTCCGGTTTGGAGTTTTCCACGTAAAAATCTCTGCGTGTTATTTATTTTTCCGCATTGGGTTTTATATCGCAAAGATTTTTGAGTGTTTATTATTTACACCTATTCACCCCCCTCTAGGTGTTTTTTTCCCTATTTAGATCCAATTATTCATAACCCAACAAAGTAACCTTAGGTTATTCTCTAAGATGATGCCACTCATTTACTTAGAATTAACTCTTAGGTTTCATGTCACTCGTTTTTAATCTAGGTTTTCTCCTAGTTTTGCATCCATACATATTTGACCAAGTTTTCTCCTAGGTCATGAATCCATCATGCATTTTCCTCTTGGTTCATTTACAAATTTCTAGGGTTATACCCTAACATGAATACACTACCCATTAACCCTTTGCTATTTACACATGCAAACATAACCTATATTAGGTTTAACATGATCCTCTTTTAGGGCTAAATCCTAATTAACCCACAGTTAATAACTCACTACTCTAACATGCTTACTAACATGCTTCTAAATGAAAACGCAAAGAAAAAAGGGGAGAGATCACCCTCCTTCAGAAGAATCCCCCACCTTGATGTTCTTGCAAGAGATTGTGGTTTGATCTCTTTCTTCTCCAAGAAAATCTCTAAAAAGGATATTAGAACCATAGAGGATTACTTCTATGTCTAAAAATTCTTAAAACTCGAAGAAATCCAAAATCCTATACTCTTTACTTACCTCTATTATCAGTCCTTGGCCAAAAGAGAGAGAGAAAACGGGATGAAGCTCCACTTGAAAGGCTCCCTTGAAGCTCACCACGAAATCCCCAAGCTCCTTGGTGATCAAAACCCAAGCTCAAGCCTCCCACAACCACCTCTCCCCACTGCTTCTTCTTCCTCTTCTTTTCCTTCTTCCTTTCTTTCTCTGGTTCACCCCACTCAGAGAGAGAGAGAGTGAGAGAGAGAGTTAGAGAGTGAGAGGGAATGAGGAGAGAGAGTGACAGGGGTGGGTTTTATGTAAGGGGGTAGCTGGAGTGGCAGTGGGAGTGAAGTTAGGAAACTACCCCCACTTACAAATGTTTTCCCCACACAATCCCAGAATTATGGGTGCTGGGAACTGCTACTCGGGTTCTGGGTACCGGTATGGAGCCTTTAGTTCCGGTACCGTGACTTTAGTTCCGGTACGCCAACACTCACTCTTTCCAACCCGAGAGTTGAAATCCCTTATTTTACACGGGGTTCCGGTACTCAACATTTAGTTCCGGTACCCAGGACATAGAAAAATCCTGGCCCTTCTCCAACCCAAGAGTTGGATTTTCTGGTCTCTCCACTCAGTTCCGGTACCAAGCAAGGGGTTCTGGTACCCCATCCAAAATCTAAGATTTCCATATTTTGATCTTCTTAATCCCATTTCACCAACTCACTATTCGATCTGAAGGCTTTTGCTTCGAACCGAACGACTCCGAACTCATTCATAATCACTTTTTAGACTTGCTCGGAGTAATCCAACCGCACTTTGCTATTTTGTAAAGCCGGTGCACTACATTGAGATTCTGGAAATATATGCAAATCCTTAGTTTCCCGTTCTTCTTCTTCACTGTAACTATGTTTGCCAGCAATTCGACGTAACGTGCCGGTCTAATGAAACTGGCCTTTAAAAAGTTTTCGATTTCCTCTTTATTTTTCAACACGATACCTAGCTCGAACCTACAAGCCGGTTGCTTGAAAGAATTAAATCCCTTTTTATAGGGAGCCGATGCTCTACGATTTTTTGGCCGAGTCCCGGCATCTCCTCATAACTCCAAGCAAAGCAATCTTGGTAGCTTTAGAGTAGGCCGACATGCTCTTCTTTTTGCTCCGCCGAAAGCTTTGAGCTAATAAATGTCGGCCGTTTCAGCTCAGCGACCCAGGTTAACTTCCACTAGGGAATCTTGCACTTCCAAGGTCTTCTCGCCATTCTTATTCGGCGAATCCCCTAAGTAATCCCCCATGATTTCTTCCTCAGCCCTCTCAGCCGAGTTTTTGGCCTATGGTGTGATGGCCGGAGTTACCTCTTCGCTGGCTTCTCGTGCCGTCCCGTTTCCTCGAGCCTCTGATACGATCTCGCTTTTAGGCCCTTCATGTGCCATCTGCTTCTAGGCGGTATTGATCACCTGTCGTTTTTCGGCTGGCCTCACCGAGCAGTTTCACCTGCACTTCCCACTCGATGGTCTAGGTACTAGCCCAATTCTCGTGGCCGATTGAGTCCACATTGGCATCCGCCAATTGCGGCCTTTTCTCGGCCGCGGATATCTTATTGCGTGTGTCGGCTCTTGTCTTCCGTAGCCGACACTTTTGCATTTTGATCATGACCGACCCTTTCCATCAAGCCGGCCCCATGGAATTGAACCGTTGTTCAACCGTGCTTTCGGTTACTTCGGTCGAGAATTTACTAAACCTCGGCCTTTTTTAGTTGACCAAGTACAGGTGTCCCATATCCATCTCCTTGTTTGAGGGATATGTGTACCTGAAAACTGATTGTACGTCGGCCTAGCCTTGGTGTTTTTTATTCCTTTTTCCGTCCGAGCATATAGCCCGGTGTCCCCTGCCAGGGGCGCCAGTACCGTCGGTTGTGGCAAACTTATGGCCATAGAGAGTGGGGTGACTTGACCAGCTCGATCTTGGGTAGGTTTGACATTCGGGGCCTGCCCCCTAGCTTCCTTGGCCCCAGCGTGGGATTGATAATCCAACGGAGGGGGTAAAATAGGCGGACCTTTAGCGATTTCCTGCTGGTGGCCGATGTACAGACCTATCGGCCTATACACTACTGGGAAGGGAGCCTCTTGCGATTGTCCTGCCCCCAGCGGTGGTGCCGTCGGGAGGGGCGTAACCTGCCACGCCTCTATCATTACCAGCGCCGTCAGGACTGCTTGTGTCGGTATCGGCGGTGGCAGGGTAGATGGAGGTTCTGGTAGGCCTCTGTAGCACGGTCCATTTCGGGCAAAAAATTGCCCGAGCCGGGAAATGCTCTCGTTAGAGGCCGTGATGTCGAGGCCCTGATCTCGGGGGTCCCTTTCGAGAGACAGCTGTGTTCTCTCAAGAGCTCTCATCATTTTAGCCATTTGCCCGAATAGTTGAGATAGGGTCGGCTCTGATAGTGCCAACCTCCCGCTGGTTTCGGGAGTCCTTGACATATTCACGGTAGAAAGAAGGTAAGAATTACCTGAGGGTCCCACTTGGCGTGCCAAAAAGGTTGTTGGAGACAAAAATATCGGTGGTCGATCGGTCCCTAGTGTTCGTTTGACCCTCTAAAATATGATGAGCCGCGTGCCCAATGGATCAAGCGATCGGGCCGAGGAGGGATCTACTCGGCCGGATTCTTCTCAGTAACTCTTATGACCATCCATCTTAGAATAGCCGAATAGGGGTCTGGAGAGAGAGAAAGATGCAAAGATGCGACAAACACAAAAGGCTAAGGAGCCGACTGTGGGGTGAAAATTGTATTGAGTGGAGTGTGGTTACAAGAGTAACAGGTAGACAAATTACAATTAATCTACTCCTAGGAAAGTAGTAAATTTAATCTAGTTAAGCAGTAAAGATATGAAAAGCAGAGGGTGGTTCTGGCTTACAAGGTTATAGGACCTCTTTTTCTTCGATGGCTCGGGTATTTATACACTTCCCAAACCATGATTACAGGCGTCGATTTGAATTATCGGCGTAATTTGGAGAAAGCCCTCATGAAATCCTCAACTACTTCATTTTGAGTCAAAACCTCCTCAAATAGGATAATAGTCGTTCTTCCATCCAGGTTCATCCCCTTATCGCCGCGCCAGAGCATGATCCTCGGCACTTTCTAATGACGGACACCACTTACCATTTTGGGGTCCATTATGAGATTCGTGCCCCGAATCTCGCGTTCTATCTTTCCAAAGTCTTTTTTTTTTTTGGCTTAATCAGCCGAAGGTTGCCTCTGACTCCGCCTCATGGGTCGTTTGACTAGAACGATCTTGATCTCCGCCTTCAACCGAAGCCGCTCTTAGATAAGGCAAGAAACCTTTTCAATCGCTTCTCCTATCGGCTGGCGCCCTCGGCCAATGGCATATGTCACGTGTTGTGTCCTTACACGACTGAAATCGGTCCAGATTAGGACACGGATCCTTCTTCGGTCGTCCTTTTCTTTTATCGGTTGATGCTCTTAGCCGGCGGTATATGCTACGTCTTGCTCCCTTAAGTGACGAAAAAATCTGGTCTCAACTAGTTGTTCCCACGATATAGCAGTGTCATGAGTATGTGCATGGTTTACAGAGGATTGTGGTGTGACAGTCGTGACATCTTATCCTATCTTGATTATTATACTTTACTTTATTGTTCTTACATTACTTTTGGTCTCCACTATATATATCTTTCTCTTATTATTACCACCACCATATTTCTTCTTTCCGGTGAGCATGACTTGTCTTCATGGCGGATTGTACCTACTGAAAAATCTATAATTGGTTTCTCACACTCCCTGCTCCACAGGTGATACGGGTATAGGTGCGGCGTGAGGCTTACGGCAGATAGAACTAGCGGCTATCCGGTTTAGTTATTTGGGTTTACGTTGGGTTCAGTGGTTCTTGTTTAGTTAGTTATTATTTATGTGGACATGAAATTTGGATTTATATTTATCGAATCGAATATTATTTGTATATTCATTTATATTATGTGATGGACTGATTAGAGATTTTTAGATGATTAATAAATAGTTTTCTTAAATAAATTGTGTGTTGTAAATGTTTATTGTGATTGTTATCATTAGATTTGTACGCCATGCAGATATAGAAAAATTGATCCATGTTTGTGGCGGATTTGTTATGTTCCGAGGTGAAGCTGAAGAAAAATAAATTTCTGATTTTCTTCAATTCTGATTTCAAAATAATTTCCAGTTAGGGCCTTAGGGCGTGACAATCTCACCCCCCGTTTTTTTCAGAGCTCTCACCGAGCACAGCAGCGCAAGATTGCGGCAAGGGCATCGCGCCCTAAATAGTAGCCTCAGATATAGGTCACACCGGATAGCGAGAGAAATTGTATTTTATTTTGAGCGAACTTGTAGATTTTTTTATTTTGTTAAAATATATTGTAATATATAAAAGATTAGTGAGATGTAAAATGTAATAGTTAAATGTTTAGTTAAGTTTACACTTCTTGCTCTATGATATTATCTCTTTACCTAATTGTATGATATATTTTCTTGTTGAAATTCATACTCTGACTATAGGCACGCCTTTGGCAAACAGAGAAGACTCTATCCATTCGGTAATTCGTGCACGTCCGAACCGATCAAATAGACGGATTCAATGTGTGACAGGTTTACTACCTACATTCATTCTTAAAAATTCTTGAGTTCGCATGATTATTTGGTTCCCCAAGGTTGTAATGCTTTGGCTCCCATAGTAGCTTTTAGAAGATCAAATTCAAAATTGTGCACTTTTGAGTTTGGATCATTGTCACGCGCAATAAATTTTACGATGCGCATGACAATACTCTTCAGATGTAATATGTAATTCAATATAGTATATTCTTGTCTGCCAAATCTGACGAGGCACCATGTCTGCCAAATCTGACGGGACGCACACTATGTTGAAGTCCTAACACAAGCAAGTAGCCATTGTGTCGTTTTATAATGTTGCTGTAGTTGGGGTTAATGGTTGGGTCGTTCGATTGATTGCTGCAGCTTTCACTTTATTATGTTTAAGACGATTTAGTTATTGCTAACTGCAGGGATCTTTCGAATTTTGTTGTGTCTAGAGTTCGGTCTTTCACATGCGTTCGCATGGGCTTATCTCTCTCTGTATCCCTACTTCTTATTCAAATAGGGTATATCCCTGTTTAATCAAAAAAAGTTATAGTATATTCTTAAAAATTTTAAATTAAAATTCCAATATTTTCAAATATTTTTTTTAAAAAATTCTTAATTTTTTATCTTTTTATACAAGCCATAAATTTTATATTTTCCTAATGTCGTGCAATGTTTAGTACAATATTCTAACACTACTCCCTTCCCAATTTTATACTAGGATAATTTTTGATATGCATATGAAGTTTTTATATAATGCTACGGTGCCGAGTGGTGTCAATTAGAAGCGAAAACTGTTAGAAAAGATATGTATTGCATATATAGTGGGCAAAATGTAATAAACTCTATATATACATATACATAATAAAGAAATATTATATACATTTACATAGGTCAATAACAGGGAAGTTGACAAGGGAGTTACTTAGCTTTTGCTCCAAGATGATCGTCTTCATCACTGAAGGTCTTCGTCACCAGTGGAAGATACTTAGCTTCAGCTACACTCAAGGAATGGGCACCTCCAGCTTCAAGGCCATCGCTTACAAGTACGTGTGGCTCTTGAAGAGTTGAAGAAGAACTCCAGAAGAAATGAGCATCGCATCGGCGTCGAGAAGGATCTAGGTATACGAGAGACCAAGAGCCGCCATGGAGAGAGGAAGAGGAAGAGAACTCAAGAGGGGCGAGACTAACCTAGAAGCATCCGGAAGGCTCTGGGTCCTCAGTAGAGTAAGCCAGGTTGTCATCCACCAGTGGAGGTTGCGGGTACCCAGAAGGGAGATCCGACCCATTACGACAAATCTCACACAGCCCAAGCCCATGCGGCATTGGGCCCAATTACAAGAGAATGAAGGAATTACAAATAACAAGTAGTTTAGCTAATTGTTGAATTCGCACATTGGTCCCTGAGGAGACTACTATAAATACATGCTGTTGTAACTGAAAACGGATTAACGAGATTATACACATTCATTTCTCCAACTACCTCTTTTCTCTCTACTTTCTCTCTCTACTTCTCCTCTCTAAACCCAATTCTCATTCTTCTTCTTCCCCAATTCCCAACCTCAATTCTAACAATCAGAGGATCGGATCATCAACGCAGCAGAAGAACAAGGGATCAACCGAAGCATCCATTGTCGAAGAACCCCGTCCTTCATCGACGCCATCAAACATCAAAGCAAGTTCATCATCGCTTGTGCGCCTCAGGACGGTGTATGATTTTGCCCCCTTCTTCATCGTAGTGATTCTTCCCAGATCTACACTGAGCGGTTGCAGAACCAGAGTTCCTGTCTCTGAATTCCGCCATCCAAGCTCAATTGAAGGATTCTGAGGTTTCACTACTCGGAAGAGCATTACAAGTGGTATCAGAGTAGCCTCGGTCCCAGGGGCTGTGATTTGCAAGATCTGCAAGAGGCCAGAAATTGTTAGGGTTGGATCTATCAGAGTATTTCGCAATTAGCATCGCTGTAGTTCCAAAATCGGTAGAAAGAAGCAAAATCGATTCCATTATAATTCCAGTAATAAGGAAATCGCAGAAGGAACTCGATTGAGAGATCTAAGTGATCATATGGCAATATTGGAGACAGCATTACAAAAACTCAATACAGAGTACCAAGATAAGGTCAAGAAGTTGGGTGAACAGATTGCAGGAGTAAGCATGAATGAACAAAAGCATTATGAGGCTTTACAAGTTGAAGCAATGAAGAGGCATGACTTAGTGCTTAGAGATAATGCAACTAGGCATGAGGAGCTGATGAAGCTACTGTCATCACAAGCAACCAGTAATAGGCCAGTAATGCATACACAAAACACCTTGCAAACTCCAATTGAACATAAATATAGAGAAGCATATCCTGGGCCTAACTACAATAGGGGTGAAACAAAGGGGAAGGGGTTGTTACCTCATCCATCCAGAGATACAAGTATGAATGAAGAAGCCAAGATTAATAACAAAACCCCAGGGCCCTCATATACTCCACATCCCAAATTAGAATTTCCAATGTTCAGTGGGGATGAGCCCCGACTGTGGGTAGAGAATTGTGAGTATTATTTTGAGATTTACCAGTTGCCATACCAACAATGGCTCAGTATTGCATCAATGCATTTAAGTGGAAGAGCAAGAACTTGGAAACAAAGCTATTTCATTCACAAACAAGCTGTGAGTTGGGAGGAGTTTGTAGAAGCACTCTATAAAAGATTTGGCCAAACTGGAGAGCGATATATAGTCAGGGAATTCAATAATTTGAAACAAGTCAGCACAGTGGAAAATTATCAAGAGAAATTTGAGGAATTACGTACTCAACTCTTATTTCACAATCCTCAGTTGTCGGAGGAGCATTTTATTTCTTGCTATATTAGTGGGCTAAAAGAAGATTTGATTCCCTTTCTCGATATTGCACATCCAGAAACTTTAGAGGAAGCTTACTGCCAAGCCAAGCTGCATGAGAAGGCATTAGCTGTGATTAGTCGAAGATACAAGCAAAATACAAAACCTGTAGGGAACAATTTTAATAAGTTACCACAATCTTATGTGGCAAGACCCTGAGGTTATCAGGGAAACAACAACAAAGCACTGATTGAGCAAAGGCGAGCTGCGGGACAGTGCTTTAAATGCGGTGACAGATATCATCCCGGGCATGTTTGTGCTGTTAAGTCTTTCAATTCATTGCATGGGTTAAATGATATCTTGGAGGTTTATGATGAAGAATGCCTCCAAGAAATGCAGAATGAAGAAGAAGGTGAAAGAATAGAGGAGAAAGTTACTCCACCTGAACTAGGAGTTTCTGTGCATGCACTTAGTGGAGAAAAACAGCAGAACACTATCAAGATAAAGGGTGAAGTTAAGGAGCAGGTACTTACTATTCTGGTAGACACGGGCAGCACCCACAGCTTTATGGATCTTCATACTGCCAAGGATATTAAAGCCCATATGACAGCTGCTGCTCCCTTAGTAGTCACAGTAGCAAACGGCCAAAAAGTCTTGAGCAAACTTCAATGCCCAAATTTTCAGTGGAACATGCAGGGCCACAACTTTCAAGCAGATTTGAGGATCATCAGGTTGGAGGGATCCAGTATGGTATTGGGAATCGATTGGTTGAGGTCCTATGGGAAGGTTACTTTCGATTACCAACAAGACTCAATCACTATTCAAAGGGGTGGACAACCTCTAGTGTTGAGTGGAATTAAAGAGGGGGCTCAGTTGAGATTAATTTCAGCCAACCAATGGTACCAAGAATGGCAAAAGGGAGAGTGCTGTGTTGTAAGTCAGTGTCAAGTAAGTGAGGCACAAGTTGAAGCTCCAGAACTAGACCCTGATATACAAGTGATCTTAACCCAATATGCTACAGTGTTTGAGAACCCTACAGAATTGCCTCCACAAAGATCTGTGGACCATAGGATTCCATTGCAGATTGGAGTCTTACCAGTCAAACTCAGACCGTATAGGCATTCCTATGAACAGAAAGATGAAAAAGAGAAGCAAGTTAAAGAAATGCTAGAATCTGCCATAATCCAAGTGAGCCATAGTCCTTTTGCTTCGCCAGTTCTATTAGTCAAAAAAAAAGGATGGCAGTTGGCGGATGTGTTGTGATGCCCCCAATAGTCCCACATCGGATGTGGATGGAATTGTGATTGGGTTTATATGAGACATGGACACTAGCAATAATAACTGGGCTTAAGCATTTTGGGTTGTAGTGTGGGCCCAACAAGTTATTATTGCTAGTGGGCCGGGTCGTTACATGTGTATAGATTATCGCCAACTAAACAAGATTACTATCAAAGATAAGTTTCCAATTCCTCTCATTGATGATCTATTGGATGAACTCGGGGGTTCAAAACTTTTTTCTAAATTGGATTTGAGATCAGGTTACCACCAGATCAGGGTGTGTGAAGAAGATATACCTAAGACTGCTTTTCGCACTCATCAAGGCCATTACGAATTCAAAGTAATGCCATTCGGCTTGACCAATGCCCCGGCTACTTTTCAGGCCTTGATGAATACTATCTTTGCTCCCTACTTAATAAAGTATGTCTTAGTATTTTTTGATGATATCTTAATATACAGTAAGACTTGGAAAGAACACTTGGGTCACTTGAGAGTCATACTGGGAGTGTTGTTGAAGAACAAATTATATGCTAAACAGAGCAAGTGTACTTTTGGAACCAAATAGGTGGAATACCTGGGGCACATTATTTCTGAAAAAGGGGTGGCTACAGACCCTAAGAAAACAGAGGCAATGACTGCCTGGCTAGTTCCACAGTCAATTAGGGAATTAAGAGGCTTCCTCGGATTAACTGGTTATTATCGGAAATTTGTAAAGAATTATGGAACCATTAGCAGACCCCTTACTGATTTACTAAAGAAAAATCAGTTTGGTTGGACCCGGGAAGCTCAGCGAGCTTTTAAAGCTCTGAAAATAGCCATGTCTACTGCACCAGTATTGAGGCTACCCAATTTTGAACTACCTTTTACATTAGAAGTGGATGCCAGTGGAGAAGGCATAGGGGCAATACTCTCTCAAGAAGGGAAACCAATTGCCTATCTCAGCAAAGCAATCAAAGGAAGAAACTTAGGTTTATCTACATATGAAAAGGAATTTTTGGCGATCCTTATGGCAACACAAAAGTGGAGACATTATTTGTTGATGGATAAATTTATCATTAAAACGGACCATGAAAGTCTTAAGTATCTCTTGGAACAGAAAATCGTGACTCCGATGCAACAGAAAGGTATGCTTAAGTTGTTGGGATTTGATTACACTATTGTATATCGAAAAGGGAAAGAAAATGTGGCGGCTGACGCATTGTCCAGACAGAGTCAAAAGGAAGAACAGTTACTGGCTATCACAGTGATCACACCTGCTTGGTCATCAGAAGTAGAATGTAGCTATCAGGGTGATCCTTATTATGAACAGCTTATCAAAGATGTCCTTTTGCTACCAGAAAACTTCCAACTTTACACCTACAATCAGGGAGTGTTGAGATATAAAGGAAGGGTGTGCATTGGTGAGATTGGTGATTTAAGGAGTAGATTGATTAATCAGTTTCATGGAACTAGTTTGGGTGGACATTCTGGAGTATTACACTCCTATCATAGGATGAAGAAACATTTTTATTGGAAGGGTATGAAAAAGCAAGTGGAATCTTTTGTTCGTAAGTGTGGAATTTGTGCCCAGAATAAATCTGATACCCAGGGTTATCGAGGTTTACTTCAACCACTGCCGATTCCTACTCAAATCTGGACAGACATTAGCATGGACTTCGTGGAAGCTCTACCACTGTCGGAAGGTAAAGACACTATCATGGTTGTGGTCGACAGATTATCAAAGTATGCCCATTTCATATCTCTTAAGCACCCTTTTACAGCAGTTAGTGTTGCTCGAGCTTTCATGGACACTATATATAAATTACATGGCTGCCCAAAAAGTATAGTCACAGATAGGGACAAAATATTCACGAGTCAATTCTGGACTGAGCTTTTCAAGTCACTGGGAACCCAGCTCAAGATGAGTACAGCATATCATCCTGAAACCGACGGTCAAACGGAGCGAGTCAATCGAAGTCTGGAGACATACTTGAGATGTATGTGCTTCCAACATCCCCACAAATGGTGCAAGTTTTTATCACTAGCAGAATGGTGGTATAACACTAATTACCATACTTCACTGGGCACCACACCTTACTTAGCACTTTATGGAGTGCCACCTACTGACACTCTGGTGGCTGCTGCTGGCGCAGCTACCTCTTCAAAAGTCAGAGAGTGGATAAAGGAAAGGGAAGAAGTCACTCGGGAGCTAAGAGACAAGCTACAGACAGCTCAAAATCGTATGAAGCAACAAGCCGACAAGCATAGGAAGGAGAGAGAGTACAAGATAGGGGAATGGGTATACCTTAAATTACAACCTTACCGTCAAATCTCTGTGGCAGCAAGGAAGAATCCAAAACTCTCTGCTCGATACTATGGGCCATATGAAATAGTAGAGAAGATTGGACAGGTAGCATATAAGTTGAGGTTACCTGAGAGTGCCAACATACATCCAGTTTTCCATGTATTGCTACTCAAAACTTACCATTCCGATACTGCTAAGGTGTCCATCGCATTACCACAAGTGGGAAGAGAAGGACAGTTACTAGCGGAGCCTGAGAAGGTGTTGGACAGAAGATTGAGCAAGCGAGGTAACCGGGCTGTCACCGAAGTACTGGTCAAGTGGAGTAATCTTCCCGAGTCATCTGCTACTTGGGAAGATTACGCGAGCCTCAATCAACAATTTCCGGCATTTGATTCCTGAGGACAGGAATCTTGATAAGAGGGAGGGATTGTAATAAACTCTATATATACATATACATAATAAAGAAATATTATATACATTTACATAGGTCAATAACAGGGAAGTTGACAAGGGAGTTACTTAGCTTCTGCTCCAAGATGATCGTCTTCATCACTGAAGGTCTTCGTCACCAGTGGAAGATACTTAGCTTCAGCTACACTCAAGGAATGGTCACCTCCAGCTTCAAGGCCATCGCTTACAAGTACGTGTGGCTCTTGAAGAGTTGAAGAAGAACTCCAGAAGAAATGAGCATCGCATCGGCGTCGAGAAGGATCTAGGTATACGAGAGACCAAGAGCCGCCATGGAGAGAGGAAGAGGAAGAGAACTCAAGAGGGGCGAGACTAACCTAGAAGCATCCGGAAGGCTCTGGGTCCTCAGTAGAGTAAGCCAGGTTGTCATCCACCAGTGGAGGTTGCGGGTACCCAGAAGGGAGATCCGACCCATTACGACAAATCTCACACAGCCCAAGCCCATGCGGCATTGGGCCCAATTACAAGAGAATGAAGGAATTACAAATAACAAGTAGTTTAGCTAATTGTTGAATTCACACATTGGTCCCTGAGGAGACTACTATAAATACATGCTGTTGTAACTGAAAACGGATTAACGAGATTATACACATTCATTTCTCCAACTACCTCTTTTCTCTCTACTTTCTCTCTCTACTTCTCCTCTCTAAACCCAATTCTCATTCTTCTTCTTCCCCAATTCCCAACCTCAATTCTAACAATCAGAGGATCGGATCATCAACGCAGCAGAAGAACAAGGGATCAACCGAAGCATCCATTGTCGAAGAACCCCGTCCTTCATCGACGGCATCAAACAACAGAGCAAGTTCATCATCGCTTGTGCGCCTCAGGACGGTGTATGATTTTGCCCCCTTCTTCATCGTAGTGATTCTTCCCAGATCTACACTGAGCAGTTGCAGAACCAGAGTTCCTGTCTCTGAATTCCGCCATCCAAGCTCAATTGAAGGATTCTGAGGTTTCACTACTCGGAAGAGCATTACACAAAACTGCGGAAGAAAAAGGGAGTAGGCTTAAAACATTAAAGAGAAATATGAGTAATGCTTCTATATATTGAGCGGCTCATTTAAATTTAGCCATTTATTTTTAACATTAAAATTAATTTTTATACAGTAGTAACCTACGTACTCAACAGATTATTAATCAAAATTAATCGTAAAAATAATGTTGAAAAATATATATTATCTTATTACCAAATTTAATAATATCCAACAAATTTTATTTTTTTATTTAATTTTATTATTTACCAAATTAGATAGTGGCTAATTTGATAAGTAGCATACCTTCGTAAATTTGAATTTGAAATTTAACTTCAATTAAAACTTTATATTTATAATAGTATAAATTAAATTCAAATTTAATTATAATTTTTAGAAATATAAATTAATATTTAAATGAGTAATACATTTCAATTTAAATTGTTAATTCAATAATAAAATAACATGAAAATTCAAAAAAATTAATCTAACTTCTTGCTTTAAATTGAAACCAACTTCTCACTTTAAATTAAAATTGGAATTTTAAATTTGAATCGAAAGTGGCTAATTGTTTTCCTTACTTGCCGACTACCCATTGATAATGTTCTAAAATTTTTTGTTTTCTTACTTAATTTTGATACTTACTAAATTAGACAGTGGCTAATTGGTTAAGTAGCTAACTCCTCAATATATAAATTAAATTTGAATTTATAATTTAATTTGAAATATAAAGTTTTGATCAAAATTGGTTCAAAAGTTTTATTTTCCATTTGTATTTTATATTCAAGAAAATTTTGAATTTGATTAAAATTGCATACTTTTACATTATTCAAGTATTAAACTAATAATTTGAATTCAAATTTTATTATTTATTTAAATATATAGTTTTCTATGTTTGAAAATTAAATTTATAATTTAAATTCAATTTTACTATATATTATTACTTATAAACCCAACTTTAATTATTTATTTAAAATTTAATCAACTTCTTACTTAGAATTGAAATTAGAAATTTAAATTTAATTGAAAGTTTTATTTGAATTGGTACTATATATTTAAGAATATTTTGAATTTGATTGAAATTTTAAATTTCTAAATTTTTTCAATAATAAATTTATAATTTGAATATAATTTAAAGCATGAATGGAAAGGAGATGATTTCTCTCTCCAATAAGAGTATATTTAGGAAACTAATAATCAAGATATTAGGAATAAATTTAGAAATGTAAAAAGTTTATAATCTATTTTCTAAAGATAAGATTGAGGGTCAAAATATCTTTTTAATCCTACCGTATCACTAGTGTCGAACTTCAATAGCAGGTTCTCAAGAAGTTGAAATTGAAATGAAATCTTAGTTTTTAATTTTGAAAATATTAATGACTAGAATTAAAGTAGTGTTTAAGAGCATTACTCAAAAAATATTCACAAGAGTCATCCAAAAATTGTTACTAGGACTTCTATAAAAGGAAAACTTAAAGTTCAGAAATTTATATAAAAAATTGAAAAATTACGGCCTTATTGATCAGTATCGATGTCCTTTATTTTTTTTTTAACTCTAGTTCTATATAAATTGTTGTCTTGGAAAATATATATATATATATTTTGTTATAATTGATTAGTTTAGAGTACATCCATCCGGCTAATATTGAAAGCAAAATACATTATTTTGAAGTTTTTATCAAATAAACAATTTGGACGAAAGGATTACATACATTCCACTATTTGCTTCTATATCTTTTGATATACAAAATTTTATTTAAAAATAAAAATAAAAAGCAAACGCAATACCGAACAAGGCCTAAGGATTATATTAAAATCAATTGAGACTTTTATAAAAATTACCTAATATTCTTTGGATTAAAAATAATTACGCAGAATACCTTAAAGAAAGTAAAAAAAATTGTGAATACTTAACTTTCTAGCGGTCCCATTAAAGTACATTATTAAGATTGATTCAATTTTTTTCCAAAATAATCAATATCCAAATCTGATACAAATTTATGATTAACAATCACTTACAGAGACAGAGTTCTCAGCCATAGATGTTGTTTTCCTCTCTTTATTTTTCCTGCATCTGAATGCATAGTAAAAGGTAGGTGATTAGGAGGTCATTTCTCACTGACAGAATTTTACTGTGCCGTAAAATAATATTAAATTACCAATTTGAGGAACCATGATTTCATCCCACTAAAAATGTCGGATAATGGTGGAGACCACACAGAATAACCTACATTTCATTGCTCACTATATAAAGCTTACCCTCTCAGTACCAATTTTCTAACACACTAAAAGCCCACAATTCTCCCAAGTTTTATTTCCAGGTAAATTTCTCGTTTTCACTCCTATCCCTTTTCTTTTCCCCTAGTTCATAAAATATACCAAACGAAGCCCAAAAATCAATACTCTAATCTATCTTTTATATTGATAATAATTTAGTTTTACATAAACAAAAAGCAGGCAAAATCAAGGATGAAAGCGTTAGTAATCCTCCTACTCATGTCAATGACACTGCAAACTTATGGGAGAATGGCCAGGATGGATCATTCAGTTGGTGAAGAAGATATGGGAAAGGCACAATCCACGCAAGGGTATTACGAGGGAAGCTCCATCGACAACCATCATAACATACCAAGAGATCAGTATAGCAACCACGGAAGCGGAAACACTGGGGAAGAACCCTCAGGAGGAGGAGATGGGGGATACCAAGGAAATGGAGGGGATGAAACAAATAATTAGGATGTGGGGAATGTTTTGTTTCTCAAGTATAGCATGTGGTGAGGAAAATACGTACTATGTTTGGATGAGTACTATGTGTGTTATATGGTTGACGACTTTTTCACCTGTGAGAAGTACGGATCTGAATGAATAATTTATGTAACTGTAGTGCCTGCTGTTGAAAAAAAAAAAAAGAGTATCAGTAAGAACGGTTATATGTGTGTATGTATATAAAAATAATGAATAAGAATAATATGGTATGATATTGTGTATATGTATGAAGAATGATATTGTGTATATGTATGAAGATACTATATTATGTACATATGCATCTAAAAGCATCTACAAGCGTGTGTGTCGATGGTCTTATGCATATGACTGAACATATCTGCTGCTCTGTGAACATATCTGCTGCTCTATGTGGGTGCAAATGTTTAAAGACCTTAAAAATCACAAATTAATAATGAAAATTACATGTAGGTCATGCCTTGGATGCTGTCGCAGACATCTGTAGGGTTATTTTTGGGTGTTTAAAACTTTGCATCAGTAGAAAACTCAATTAATTAACAGATGGAATTGAGTAGTGAAATAGAATCACTATGAGATAACGAATTAAGCTTCTTTTAAGAATTTCTCAGAGCAGACTCAACTTACAATTCATTTGAGATTAAAACTGAATTTGGCCAGATTGAAGTGAATTTCTCCCGTAAGGATTCATATCACCAACCCACACTGCTTCATCCAGAAGAATGACCAGCACATATATACTTGACGTTAACAATTAGCTATCCCTACAGAAACTTAAGAATAAACTGTTGAAAACTTAATGAATTGTCTCATGCATATCAATACAGATGCATAAAAAAAAAATAATAATAATAAATAAATAAATAAATAAATAAATAATAATTAAACAGTAATAAAAATAAATGAAGAAAGAAGAGAATAAAATTTACGTAGTTCGACAATTATCTACGTTTACGGAGAAAGCGAGAGAGATATATTTTATTATAAAAAAATATAAAATAAATATAAATTTAAAATTTATGTCTTTTTTATAAAAAATCAAAAACTTATGATAAATCCTATCTTTCTCATCTTTCAACAAAAACTTTAAGAAAATAATTAGAAAAGAATTTATCATAAAATTATAATAAAAAAATTAAATTAGAAAAATATATAAAATCTCTGATTAAAATCCTTTATGTCGTTGATTTAAAAAATTCAAACTGCTCAGACAACTAATCAAGAAACTCCGCTCCGAACCTAATGCCGCATGCGGACCGCCGTGTTCCCTTCTCTATTTGCTGTCGTACGTGCATGAAGCCCCAGCCACGTCTTAATTAATTAGATCACTAATTAATTAGCCTCTCACAACATGCCTTGCTCGTGTAGTCGGCCACAAGGCAAACCAAAAACCTAATTAATTTTGGCCTCATGCACACACAAATAGGCCGCTACCATGTATATATATATATGCGTAACAGCGGTGGCCTCCAATAAATATTTTTTATATATTTGTTATGTTATATAGAAATTTTTATAAAAAATAAAATAGAAAAGAGAAGAGAAACAGATAAATAATAAAAAAATCTGGTACGTTTTGATGAAAACAAACTAAATTTACTTTTATTGAAAAAATAACTTCATGCCTCACTAATTAATTAAGACGACTCCGACTTCATTAACTATCATAATAGCCCGGCCTATTTATCTATTTATAGATTATTACACAAAATCCTATTCTAATGAGATATTCTATCTAATTAGATTTATCTTTATCACAATTTAAACAACCAAATATATTAGATAATCTAAGTCTAACTAATTAGCATTATCTCTAACACTCCATAATGCTAATGTTCTTCACACTGATCTTCTCTCGACAAAATATAAAATTTTTCAATGATAGTGGTTTTGAAAAAATATCGGCCACCTTTTCTTCGGTAGAGCAATGTATCAACTCGACTTGACCGTTAGCGATCTGTTCACGAATAAAATGATGTCGCAGTTCGATGTGTTTGGTCCGGCTGTGATGAATTAGATTTTTCGTCATTGCGATGGTCGATTGATTATCGCAATAAATTACAGTTGGATCTTTAATTTTGCTCGTACTTCAAATCTGTTAAGATTCGCCGCATCCAGATTGCTTGACATGTAGCAGTCGTAACCGCTATGTATTCGGCTTCTGAAGATGATAGAGCCGTCGACTGTTGTTTTTTTGAAGACCAACATATTGCTCCTGCACCAAAATTGAAGACGAACCCGCTCGTGCTTCGTCAATCATCTATCGAACCTGCCCAGTCACTATCAGAACAACCAAAAAAATAAAAATCGTTAGCATTAGTATATCACAGTCCGTGTTCTCTTGGTCTTTTCAAATATCTCAATATCCTTTTCGACCCGATAACTTTCTTTTCTGTGAATGGTTCAACAAGCTCCCATGTATTATTTTTCTCTAGCGCTGCAATTTCTTCATTCATAGCTTTACACCAATCATCAGATTTTGCCGCTTCCTCAAAAGTTTGTGGTTCTCCACATTGTGTGTACATGCACTGCTCATATATTTCACTAAGCAATTGTAAAGTACCGGATTTTCGGCACATAAATAAATGTAGATAAAGGTGGTATGAAATCCTATTGTTATGAAAGTTAGGGAAGTAAAGAATATTTGGGAGCGAGTTGGGCCCAAATCGGGTTAAAATGGAGAGATCTAAAAATTTATTTGAGAAAGGGGGCCCAGATTTTTAGTGGAAAATTCACAGTGTCGGAAAATTCCGAGAAAATTACGGGAGCCCCCGTAAATATGTTTTAAGACCACAGGAAAAGTTCCGCGTTGATCGGATGCCTGATAGTGAGAACGGGCTCCCCCAATAGTGTCGAAAAATTCTGAGAAAATTCGGGGAGCTTCGTAATTATGTTTTAAGGTCACAGTAAAAGTTTCGTGTTGATCGGATACCCGGATTGTGAGAACGGAGTCCGCCAATGATTCTAGATACAGCGAGGCTTTTGGTGGCCCAGAAATGGCCCAAACTGAAAATTTAAAATTTTCTGTGGTAAATTAGGGTGAAACGAAGTTGCGTGTCAAATTTGGACGGAAACGGACGAAAAACGGATAAAAAACGAAACAAAAAGGGATTTCGGCGCGTTGCGCTACGAGCACAGCTGGCGCGCACAGGGCGCGGGGGCGCGCGCCCGCATGGCGCAGGGGCGCGCAGTGCATGCGCCCCTGTGGGTGGTGGCCACCAGGTGGCCACCTCCCATTGGGGGGCCCGTGGACCCGGTCTACACACCCCCTCCCTCCCTTCCTTCTTCTCCTTTTTCTTCTTTTCTTCTTCCTTCTCCCCGCAGACCTTTCCTTTCTCTTCTTCTTCTCCACCCGAGCCCGAGAGAGAGAGAGAGAGAGAGAGAGAGAAAGTGGGGAATTTTGTGGGGCTCGTGGGCGCGTCGTGAACCTCGTGGAGCGCGTGAGGCGTTTCCAAAAGCCGATGGGCGGCGACTGTACGAGATAACGTTATTTTTTAGTATTTTTGGGCACAATTTGTTGGGTTCCTTTTTGGACAGTAAATTTGACCCCGTGCCATTTTGCGTGTTAGGGACCGAGTTCTACTGTACCGTTGCTGCACGGACTGTCGCGGGTATTTTTGGCGCGTCTCGTTTTGCATGCAAGTTGTAGAAAAAATGCACCGTTTTACGTGCGGATTCGACAAAAATGCACAGTTTTGTACGCAAATTCGAAAAACGTGCACCGTTTTGCGTGCAACGTTGAAAAAAAATGCACCGTTTTACGTGCCAAACCGAGGTATGTGCTCCATTTCGCGTGCAACTTGTGTTATCACGCACCGTTTTACGTGCAAAGCCTAATATTTTGCACCGATTTGCGTGCAGGACAAGAAAAATGTGCACCGTTTTGCGTGCAGCCCGATAGTGAGGCGAGCACCGTTTTGCGTGCAGATTTGAGGTACGTGCACCGTTTTGCGTGCCGATTATGTTGTCGCTCACCGTTTTGCGTGCCGACCCTAATATTATGCATCGTTTCTCGTGCAGGGTTGGAAAAGACGTACACCGTTTTGCGTGCAGATTTGAGGTACGTGCATCGTTTTGCGTGCCGGTTGTGTTGTCGCGTATCGTTTTGCGTGCATTTTTTAATATTATACATCATTTTAGGTACAGGGTTAGAAAAACGTGCACCGTCTTGCATGCAATCCTACAGTAGACCGTGCACCGTTTTGCGTGCAGATTCGAGGTACGTGCACCGTTTTGTGTGCCGGTTGATTTAACTCGCACCGTTTTGCGTGCAGACTGAAATGACGCGCATCGTTTTGCGTGCGGGTTTTTAGTGACGTGCATCGTTTTGCGTGCAGGTTTGGTGGACGTGCACCGTTTTGCGTGCAGACTCGAGGGAGGTGCACCGTTTTGCGTGCAAGCTCGAGGGAACAAATGGAATTGCGCGAAGACCAATTGCAAGTGTCTACAAGCAATTGGGGACACCACAAGGTGGGAAATTCTGTCGAAATTGGGTGACCTCTCCCCTTGCTCCTTTGCTTTTCGATTCGAAGCATGATAGTAGCCTGTTAGAGGCGTTAGGTAATTATGATATTGATTGCCTGTATAGGTGGATTCAGATGAAAAAAGAGCAACTGTTGGTTGCCAGAGATAGGGGAATAATTGTGCATGTGCAAAGAGACATAGAGGAAAAGTGCAACTGTTCGTTGCCAAACATATATGATGAATATGCATGCGTAGAGATAATTATTATTTTATGAATGAGATGAAAATAATTGCATGCATGAAAATGATTAGCTATTCATGATTGTGAGCATGTTAGGGTATAACCCTAGGAATCACGTGACATAAGGGAACAACAGTTTTTGGTAGTAAGACTAGGAGAAAACCTAGTATAGGGGTTTGACGAGTGACATCAACTTAGGAGTTATCCTAGGGAGGACGAGTGGCATGGTCTTAGGTGACAACCTAAGGACACTGGATAGAGTGATCAATATAGAGTCAGGGAACTCTAGGATGTATATGTCATGGAACTTAGGTAAAGAGAACCTAAGGTGAACTAGTGGTCAGCATAGAGTCAAGAAACTCTAGGACAAGTATGACATGGAACTTAGGTAAAGAGAACCTAAGGTGAACTAGTGGTAAGCATAGAGTCAAGGAACTCTAGGACAAGTATGACATGGAACTTAGGTAAAGAGAACCTAAGGTGAACTAGTGATCAGCATAGAGTCAAGGAACTCTAGGACAAGTATGACATGGAACTTAGGTAAAGAGAACCTAAGGTGAACTAGTGGTCAGCATAGAGTCAAGGAACTCTAGGACAAGTATGACATGGAACTTAGGTAGAGGGAACCTAAGTTGAGCTAGAAGAGTTTAAACTCACAGACAGAAAATAGAGTCAAGTTGACTCTAGGATAAAGTAAGGAATCAAGAGAATGGAAAAATGGATCAAGTGTGGAGACATGAAAGGGAAAATAGGAAATTAGAGTCGAAGTAACTCTAAGTTAATAGTGGAACAGGAAAATAGAGTTAAGTTAACTCTAGGATTCAATGAGGAATCAGGAAAGTGGGATAAGATCCCAAGGTTAAAGAGTTGATCAAATATAACCCTAGGAAGTCATAGGGTGTCTGGGCAAATGGACAATAACTTTAACTTCAATTTGAGTTAAATAAATGAAGGTGAAATGTTTAAGAGTCCAGGTGACTCTCTAATTATCCTTATGGCAAGACCTAGGATAAGAGGTAATAAATGCAAAAGGTAAAGTTTAATAGCAAGCTAAAAGCGGCTAAAAGAGCATATCGAGAATGTAAATGGCGCCTTCGAATTTGAGACTCGTCATTGTGGAGCAGGACTCCCTGGGCAGTGACCAGTCGGACGAGGTACTTTCGAAAGGCTAAAAGTGAAAGTAAAGAGCTAAATGCTTAAAGAAAGAGATTGCCAGTGGCAAAAAGGGAGCTACAAGCTCGTATAAGACAGAAAAGCAAGTGTTAAGAGCAAAGAGGCCAAGTGCTAAAGTAAAAGAGAAAGAAAAGAGAAAGAAAAGAAAAGAGAAAGAAAATAAAAGAAAAAGATAAAATGGGCGTACCTCCGGGGGCGAACGTACAACTGTCGGAGTTGGACAGGGTCCCTCTCCCGGGCAGCGACCCGTATGACAGGTTCTAGAGTACTCTTGTCAGAGTTGGGCAGTGACCCTATCGGGCAGTGTCCCGTATGACAAGTCCCCCCGGCAGGACGGGGTAACACTTGCGAGTGTTATCGGCAACCTTAGAAATCTTATCTGATGGTAGCAGGACTACCGGGCTGGGGCCCGTTGGATAAGAATTTCTGAGGGTTAACTTAAATTAAACCACCATAAGGTAAAGAATAAGAAGAACAGAGAGTGGCCAAGGTGGCCGGGTTAGTGTAACCCAGTATACAGCGGCTTAGTGGCCGAGTTGGTGGTTAGTAGCCTAGTATGATTAGACAGAGTAGTGCTGGATCGATGATTACATACAGATAGTGATACATTATTTTGCATAGCTGCATTTGATATCGAGGATTTTAGTTCCTAGCACTATTATTATTGCTTCCATTGGACCAAGTGGTGTAGGACACTTTATCTCGGTGGTTGAACCCACTGGGAACTATGTCGTAGTTCTCACACCCCTTGGGTGACTCACCCCACAGGTTCAGGTATGGATGCAGCGATCGCGACGGGTCAGAGGCAGACGGTGAGGTATACGACAGGGGCAAGGGCCCAGCAGCATAGAGACCTAGAGGGTCTAGCAGAGGTATCCCTTTTATATATTTCTTGAGTGAACCTTGTATGGTGAGGAATTTATGTAAAAGAATTGTAATAATTTTGTTTGCAAGTTCAGAAATGTAAAGTGTAATAAATTAAATTCTTGGTTCACTCTTGTATGCTTTCATTTCCGCAATAACTGTTGTTATTGAATGAAAGTTTTAAATTTGTAGTGATTTTTAGTACTCTGATATTGAGCTTCCGCATACACTTGTTGTGTTATTATGGATGTTACCGTTCCTTTCGGGTAGGAAAAGGTCTTACCTGACTGGCGGGTCTGTTGGCGAGCCCGAACCGTACAAATTGGCGGACTCGGGGCGTGACAGCAATTTTACTTTTCTCGGTGTCGTCTCAGGTGAAATTCGCGGTGAAATATGTGGTGTTGTTTCAGTACTTATAGTATTTTCACCATTATTCTTATTCTCAATAGTAGTTTCATCTCCTAACATCGGAAGTGGATTATCCTGTACTTTTGCACTCCAATCCCAACCTTTTTGTTCATCAAATATAGCATCACGATTTATAATTAAGGAGTTAGTAACAGGATTATAAAATCGTTAGGCTTTACTTCTTTCGCTACAGCCCACAAAAATACACTTGCTACTATTATTATCCAATTTTTGCCTATTTTGTGATGGAATATAAACAAAAGAAACCGATCCAAAAATTTTAAAATGCTTTACCTTCGGTTTCCAACCTGTCCATGCTTCATAAGGTGTACTATTATCCAGCGCCAAAGTTAGGCTTCTATTAAGAATGTATGCTGCAGTAGATACCGTTTCTGCCAAGAATTTATTTGGAAGTCCTTTCGCTTTCAACATACTTTTTGTCATCTCTACTAAACTTCGATTTTTGCATTCAGCAACGCCATTCTGTTGAGGTGTGTAACTGGTTGTCAACTGCCTGCGAATACCATTTGATTCACAAAAATTTTCAAATTTATTAGAAATAAATTCTCCCCCTCGATCTATACGGAGTATCCTAATATGATAACCGGATTCGTTTTCGACCAAATTTTTAAATTTTTGAAAAACATCAAAAGTTTCAAATTTATTTTTAATAAAATAAACCCAAGTCATCCGACTGTAGTCATCCACGAAAATTACAAAATAATAATTGCTACTGAGCGACGGTGTTTGCATCGGCCCACAAACATCAGCATGTGTCAATTCTAATGGTTCTTTGGCTCTCCAATTGCTGTTTCTTAGAAAAGAGTCTCTGTGATGCTTTCCTAACACACAACTTTCACATACAGAATCATTATTATGCACCAAAGGCAAACCATCAACCATATTCTTTTTATATAATAAATCAAACCCCTTAAAACTCAAGTGACCATATCTATAGTGTTATAACCAATCATCATCTAACACTACTTTTATTGCAATATGAACAGGAAAAACTTTATTTTCCGTCATCGGAACTTCAAAAAATAAATCTCTTTTATTTTTATCTTTATAAATAGTGCACTTAGAATCTTCAAAAATAAACGAATAACCTTCTTTCAAAAATTGGCCCACACTAAAAAGATTGGAATTCAATCCAGGAACATATAAAACATTATTTATTTTTTGAATTACAGAAATATTTGCCTCAATTGTACCTCTTCCATGCACGTCCTGAACATAGCCATCACCTATCGTCACTCGGCCTTTAACAGATTTATCCCAATTAATAAAGTTCTCTTCTTTTCCTGTTATGTGACTGCTACAACCACTATCGGCATACCAAATACTATTAGCAGCTTTTTCCGATGAACGACATGCAAAAAGTACATTATTGTTTTCATTATTTTCTTGAGCAAAATTAGCGTTTTGTTGTTTCAATCGACAAAATCGCTCGGTATGGCCAAATTTCTTACAATAATAACATTAAATATTTTTATAATTATGGGGCTGATCATTATCTCTGTAGGTTCTCTGATTTTGATTACCTGATCCTTCACTGTTTCTGTTATTGTATCCACTCGATCTACCACCGCGACCTCTACCACGGCCACGACCTCTACCACGGCCACGACCTCTACCATGGTCTCCAGATGCTGAAGCTTGGTGATTAGAAGTATTTTCTTTATCTTTTTTATTGCCTTTCGATTCATTTTGAAAAATATGCTCAGAAAAATTTTCTGTTCTATCTTTTCGTGCCTCATGTGCTAAGAGAGAACCAAGTAGTTCGCTATAAGGCAATTTAGATAAATCATTTGCTTCTTCTATAGCAGAAACTACATCACCGTATTTTTTCGTCAAACTTCTTAAAATTTTTTCAACTACTGTTTGATCAGTAATTTGTTCACCATAGGTACGCATCAAGGTAACTAATTTCATAATTCTATAATAAAAGGTATAAATATTTTCTTTTTCTTCCATAAATGAAGTCTCAAATTTTCTTTTTAAAGTTTGAATTTTAATTCTGAGTACCTTTTCGTTACCTTGGTATTCCTTCTGTAATATATCCCATGCTTCTTTCGATCAGGTAGCGCCGGCAATGTGGGAAAATATTGAGTCGTCAATAGATTGTTGAATAAAGAAAAACGCCTTCGCATCTTTTTTCGGATTCTCTCCGGTTGCTTCCTTACATCCTTTTTCAACAAAATCCCATAGATCTTGGGATCGCAGCAACGTCCGAATCTTCACGCATCAAAAATCATAATTGTCACCTTTGAATATTGGGAATCATTGTGCAACTCCGTTGGCACTGTTAAACGCCATCAATATCTTCTTCTTTTGAAAATAGGGCTCCGATACCACTTGTTACGACGGTGGGCCTGCAACAAATATTTTCTATATACTTGTTATGGTATATAGGAATCTCCACAAAAAATTGTCCACTTGTTACGGCGGTGGGCCTCCAACAAATATTTTCTATATACTTGTTATGGTATATAGGAATCTCCACAAAAAATAGAATGGAAAAGGGAAGAGAGAAAGACAAATAATAAAATAATCTGGTACACTTTAACTATCTTTTAACTATACTGGTCTGATTATTGATTTGGTAATAAATAAAATAGGTAATTAAAAAAAATTATGGTTTGTGCCGTGTATCAATGGTCAATCCCCGGTAGAAGGTTCCATCGGAACAATTATTTATTTCAAGGTACCTCGTCTCTTTGTTAATAATGCGAAAAGGAAAAAACAAAAAGGAAGTGTGGGAAAAAATGACAAGAAGATATTATACTACAATCATTACATTTGGTGGCGACAAAAATCGCCACCATAAGCCAAAAAGTCGCCAGCAAATGTTTTTGGCGGCGACTAAATGTCGCCACCTCAAAGCCTGTAGCCAAAAGTATATAGCAGCGACATATTTTAGCGGCGACATTTTTTAGCGACGATACTTTTTAGTGGCGACAAATGTCGCCGCTAAATGCTTGAAGAAAAGGTGGCAACAAATGTCGCCACCAAATGTTTGATGAAACATTGGAGACAAATGTCGCCACCAAATGTCTGAAAAAAAGGCGGCAACAAGTGTCGCCACCAAATGTCTAGAGAAAAGGCGGCGACAAATGTCGTCACCAAATGTCTAGAGAAAAGGCGGCGACAATTTTTGAAGAAAATGGTGCTAAATGTTGAAAAATGATTTGGCGAGCAGCGACAAATTGCCGCGACTAAATTTTTTAATTAAAGACGGCTAAATATTTTAATAAAAAATGGCGATAATTATCGCAGGTGATTAAGAATGGTTAATTTGGCAAAAAAAAAAAATTAAAAATTGTTGGTAGTGATTTATAATCGTCATTAATTATCCGTTGTAAAAATACTAAAAGGAACGGAATCTCAAAATCAAATTAAATATAAGCACCATGACTCCAATAGTGATTTCTTTATAATGTATTTGGTTATACGATTCATACAATAAATAAGATTGAATGAAATTATAAATATTTAGCAGAATAATTATTAAAAAAAAAATCAGCAATTAAGATGGCCTTAGAGAAACAAAGTTCGAGTATATATCATTGTAACATTACAATCATCCAACTCACATCCAAAAAATAAAAAGTTGAGATGAAAGTATAATATTTGTTTCAGACCACATTTCACATAATATAAAATGCAAACTTGTCATAATATACCAAAATTTCTAAACTTACTTTAATATATATTGTCAAAATGTCACCAAAATATTTTGTCATCTCTCTTATAAACCTGTAAAAAAAGAAAAAAAAAATATTGTCATCAACTCTTTATAAATATCTAGATAAAATAAAAAAAAAAATTACATACTAACAAAATTACAGGTTAGGGCTCACAACCGATTGGCAACATTATAAGCTACTATAATTGCATTTTTTTAAAGAAAGAAACTTAAAACACTTAGAAGTTAAACTAATAGAACAAAAGTACCTGTTAGGGCTCACAACCTCAACATTGTTGTTGGTCTGATCCTCCTCTTCTCTAAGTTGTTCCTAATAAATGACCAGAAAGGTAACTGCATATCAATAGTCAAATACTTGGATAAAAAAAAAAAAAAAAAAACATAAAAAACAACTGAAACCAGTCTTCAATCTAGGAAATTTTTTATGGTCAATTGTGGGTTTATAATAATGGCCTTCAAACTATGGGACTATGTAAGCAGCAAACTATCTTCAAGGAGACTAGCAATTAGGTACTATGATTTGGTGACAAAAAGTTATCTTGCATATGGAAGTGACGCTGCCACTTGCTAGTGCTTTCGAAGACCTTGAAGAGCAAACACAACTTTGTCAACTTACCATGATTGATGTCTGATCACTATTTGCTTCTCCTTGATCCTCTATTGGGAAATTTGTAGTGTTCTGGTTTTTCCCATGCAACTTTCCGATGAATCCATTGTGTAGAACACCTAGTGTTGGGGTGTCTGGCCCATGGTGCATCAAAGGGGTGCCACAGATGGACTTTGTGAGACTTGGATAGCTGATTTGGCCTTCGGCTGCATTTGCCGAATTTTAGAAAAGGTTTTGGGCCAATCTGAGGTTGGATTTGGATTCAGCGCGGAAAAACGCTTGAAAACGGCTATTTGCTTGTTAAATTTGGTCCGGATGACCAAAAGCGGGCTTCCGGAAGTTTTCGGGGTTTTTCGGTGCATGGGGGAGCCTCGTGGACCGGCCTGAGCCACGTGGCGGCCTATTATTGGCCGGCTAACGCAGCTCGGTCCATGGGGTAGCGCGGCGGTGCATGGGCCGCGGGCGGGTGACACGTGGCGTGCCCTGATAGGCCAGCGCACGCGGCATGGCTCACCGGGTTTGCGGGGTTGCGGTGGACCGGGCGTAGGACACGTGGCGGCTTCGGATTCGTTGGCCCACGTGGGCGCGGTCCACGGTACGCGGGGGGGGGGGGGGGGGGGGGGGCGCCTCGGTACTGTGCGTTGCACAGTGGCGCCAGGCGGGGCGGTCGGCCGCACTCGAGTGCGACACGTGTCGCCTCGCGGTTGGGCGGCCGTACCTACCCCCGCTGACCGCGAGGGGACACGCGGCACTCGGCGACCGCGGGGATTTGCTGTCCCCTGTTTGGGGGTGACGTGGCCGCTCCTGGGAGTTTCGGGCGCGTCGGACAGGGAGCGTGCGACCGGGTTTCCGGGCGCAGTGCGCCCGAAAGTTGCGCCCGAAAACCCGGCCCGACAGCATAGTGGGCTGGGCCTATAAATAGCTCCCCCCATTCGTCCTGTAGGCTTTTTGGACCCCATTTTCGCTGAGCTTTCTTCAGAGAAGTTTCTCCTCCCTCAGTGCACTACCCTTTGGAGAACTTTGAGGATTTTTGGAGGCACTCTTCCCGAGGTTCACCATTTTACGACGCGGCGCGACGCTTGTTTCCCGGCGATCTTCTTCGCCCCTTCTCAGTGTTTGGACTCCTCCGACTCACCCCGACATCGGATTTCGCCGATTCTTGCGCCGTTAGACTCACGACAAGTAGGACTTCAACTCCTGTGTTTTGAGGTTCCTCGATTTCCGTGCTGATCTTGGAGTTTTCTGAGCACCCATTTGACCCATTTTTCGTCGCGGATTTTTGGACAGCACCGCAGTGTTCTTACCGTATCTTTTCGCTCGGACGTCGGATCGAGGCGATTCAAGAGGCAATTTTCATCTACACTTCGCAAGGAGTCTCCTGGATTTTTCTCAGATTTTTCTGGTTTTTGGCCGAGGGTGAGAATCTCCTTTTTCTGTGGTTCTTTGTTACAGAAATTTGGTACAGTTTGGATTGGGATGTTTCCCTTGTCGGATTTTTATCTCAGCGTAGGAAACTCCGATTTGGGCGTGCAGGTACTCGTTTCGACGGGCTCGTCGCGAGGATCGCGACAGTATTTTCCTTGGATTTTTCTGGGCATTTTTTGCAGGTAAAAATTGGTGAATTCTGGACTGTGGTATTAAGGGACAGATTCTGGGAATTGTGAATGTACAGCTTATGTGTTTTCCTTTGGGGTATTTTGTACAGATTGGTGGGGAGTTTTGGACTGAGCTTGGGTTCTGCTTTTGGGAATTGGGATTAGCGCTCGAGGTGGGTGATGTTGTAAACCTCTTATTTGGGATTTATCACTAGGCCTATTAGAATGCTCTTGATTATGCTGTTAGTAAATCTGTGAGATGGACCTAGCATGCTTGTATGAAATCCTGGTTTCTTCATTGATAATCGCATTGTTAGAAAACTACAAGTTAATTAATGGTGAGTCCATGCTTTAAACATGTAGTAGAATTACTTGGAATTTATGCTAAATCCCTATCTCGTTGATTGGTTATATGAAAGGCTGAGGTATGTGGTTAGAATACTTAAAATGGTTCATCAAGGTAATGACTTTTGCATGCTTGAATGGTCACCTAGATAGGCCACCTTTTTCTGCTACACTATCATGCTGGAATTGACTTAGGAGAAACCATGTTGCATTCTTTCTTCAGTCACTTAGACATAGGGGATATTATGCTCGGGTTAGAGCAGGGGCTGGGTTAGTGTAGTCAGATACTTGGGTTTCGGGGAGAGGGTTTTGGGCTTCCTTTGGGAGACGGTACTTTTCCTTATAGAGCGGAGTGCGCGATTTGCCGACTTGAGACCCTGGGACTCCTGTCCCATATCGGTGTTATGCGTAGGCTGGCATACCCGATTTGGCAGACATTGAGAACCCTGTCCCATATCGGTGCTATGCGTAGGCTGGCATACCCGATTTAGCAGACCTTGAGACTCCTGTCCCATATCGGTGTTATGCGTAGGCTGGCATACCCGATTTGGCAGACATTGAGACTCCTATCCCACACCGGTGTTATGCGTAGGCTGGCATACCCGATGTGGCAGGCTTCGATATTCTGATGCATACATTTAGCTATCTTTAGCTGGGCAGGTAGAGGCATATTAGTGGTAGCTTTTATCAGGAGTCATACTCATAGTTACCGCATTTATTCTTTTAGCCTCTGGTAGACCTAGTGGGCAGGTAGGAGTTTTGTGTTGAGGTTTACCCACTAGCGGAGGCTACTGTCTTTATAGTAGTACTGACCCCCACTGTTTTTCCCTTTTCTTGTCCCCTTTGTTTTGCAGAGTCATCTGCCGGAGTTGCGGGGCCTTCCTCCCAGGATCGAGGTAAGAGGATCTCCGACTAGATAGCTGCTACCCCGAGCTCGAGTTTTGTAGTTTTGTTGTATCCCCGGTACACTCAGACAGTTGTATTTTCTTTTATTTTGGGTCTGGCTGCGGCCAGCTGGTTGTATTCACTTCGTGAGCTGGGAGAGACATATGTATATTCTTGAGAGTTTATTGTACTTTTATTTCCAGCATTTGTCTGAGATGTACTAGTTTTAGTTTAGCTCTGTTTTATGCTCTAGCATTATTTCTTTATATCTGAGCAGGTTACCAGCGCTTCGTGTACACGGGAAATACCGTGTGCACGGCGGGTCTGAGGACGAGCCCGGGTTCTGGTTTACACCCGGGGCATGACAGATTATTTTGGTATCAGAGCTTAGGGATAGGTCAGTTGGGACTTAGGAAACCCTAGGCTTTTTGGCAGACCCTAGGAAGGCAGGGCGTGAGTGACGCGATATTTTGCGAAAGTCGGCAATTTGTTATTAAACTCTTCCTGTGAGTGGAGAGGGATTGGCATAGCCTATTTCTGGTGGACTGTTATGTTGGCTGCAGACAACATAAGGTTACAAAAATAGGGGGATGTCCATGACTTTCGCTGGATTGGGTCGTGTGTGGGTTGGTTCTGACCCGTGGTTTCTTGTGTGGCAGGATGCCTCCTAGGCGGCAGATCCCTACTCGGGGTACTCCTACACCCCCGGAGGAGCCGGAGCAGTCCGGGCCTTCTGAGATCAGTGAGCTGAGGGCCATGGTGGCCCAGTTGGCGGAGAGTCACCGCCGACAGGAGCAGAGATTTGAGCAGTTGCTGGCTCAGATTGCGGCACCACCCCCTACTACTGTAGAGGCCCCTGTACCACCGGTTGTACCGCCGGCTATTCCACTTGTTCCTACGGCACCGTCGTCTAGCAGTGGGGCTCAGGGGGTGATCAGGCCATTGACCCCAGCGGAGGAGCAGGAGTTTGCTGACAAACTCGCACAGTTCTGTAAGCGAGGACCACCTAGGTTCTCGGGGCGGAGTACTCATCCAGCAGAGATAGGATCGTGGTTGGCATCAATGGAGAAGTTGTTCAGAGATTTCTTCATTGATTCGAGATTCAGAGTACACATGGCCGTACATTGTTTGGAGGGGGATGCTGATACTTGGTGGCGTCGGGTTGAGCCCTTAGAGTTTCATATCACCCGACAGCTACCCTGGTCGGAGTTCAGGAGGATGATCCTTGACACTTACTTCTCCACGAGCGTTGAAGAAGAAGATAGAAGATGACTTGAAGACCTGCAGCAGGGTGATCGTCAGTATGGGATTACTTCCAGGAGTTTACGCAGTTGCTTAACTGCGTACCCTATGTTGCCAGGGACGGGCTGCACCAGGTGGAGCTGTTTGAGACAGGTTTACGCCCCGAGATCTATACCTTGGTACACGCCCAGAGGCTTCAGACTTTATCAGAGGCAGTGGATCATGCACAGTGGGTCGAGAGGGGAGATCATGTGGTCGCTAGGCGCGGAGGCACGGTCGCTCAGAGTTCTGAGAGGAAGCGGCCAGCGCCAGACGAGGGGGGACAGGCCAGTTCATGGAGGCCGCCCCGACCGCCACCGCCACAGTCTACGGGCCGTGGGCGTTCGGATATCGGCGAGGGCCTGGGGGATCCCAGAGGCCCCCACAGCAGCAGCCCCAGCGACAGCAGCAGCACTCGCAGCAGCAGAGGTCGCAGTTGCGACAGCAGGGGTCACAGCGGCAAGGGCAGCAGCAGCAGCAGTCGAGGCAGCCCCAGTCTGCGGTCAGGTGCGTCTTTTGTAGGGGACAGCACGCGGCGGATACTTGTGACCAGAGGTATGGCCGCTGTTATCGGTGTGGACAGTCCGGCCATATTCGAGCTACTTGCCCTCTCTCTACACCGCAGGCTCCTTCTTCAGCATCAGCTCCTTCGGTGCCCCAGCAGCGGCCTTATGCTCCAGCGAGCAGGGCCCCCTCCTCCCACCCTACAGACTACCGACCACCAGCTCAGAGCGGGCGAGTCTACGCCGCCCAGGTAGGGGACTCTGCGGCGGCCGACCTCGTGGTGGCAGGTATCATTTTACTTTTCGGCATTAGAGCTCGCACTTTATTTGATACCGGTGCATCACATTCTTTTATTAGTAGAGCATTTGCATCATCGCAATGGATTAGAGTTACGTCGGTTACCGCATGCATTAGAGGTACGGATTCCCGATCATATTTTGATTGTAGAGGAGTGTTGTTGGTCTTGCCCGGTACAGCTTGAGTCTTGGATTTTGCCAGCGGACCTGATGGTCCTTAGTCAGCTGCGAGATTATGACATTGTGCTGGGGATAGATTGGCTAGCTCGCTATTTCGCGACGATTGATTGCGCCGCCGAGGACTGTTACTTTTAGCGAGCCAGGCCAGGAGGTGTTTGTTTACAGAGGGTGCCAGAGTGCTTTCTTTGCCTCTGTGGTTTTCGACTTCTCGGGCGAGGCAGATGATGCGCAGTGGATGCGTGGCCTTTTTGGCGTCGGTGGTTAAGGAGCCTGTGGCGGCACCGGGACTCCCGGATATCCCTATTGTCCCGAGTTCCCGGATGTGTTTCCTCCAGATCTGATTCATATGCCGCGGATAGGGAGGTTGAGTTTTTGATTGACGTAGTTCCAGGAACTGCGCCAATCTCTAAGGCTCCTTACCGAATGGCACCGGCTGAGCTGCGAGAGCTAAAGGCGCAACTCCAGGATTTAATGGACAAAGGTTTTGTCAGACCAAGCGTATCGCCTTGGGGAGCGCCGGTGCTATTTGTGAAGAAGAAGGATGGATCACTTCGACTATGTGTTGATTATCGGGAGTTGAATAAAGTGACCATCAAGAACAAGTACCCTTTGCCGCGCATTGATGACTTATTTGACCAGCTGCAAGGGTCTTGTGTCTTTTCTAAGATTGATTTACAGTCTGGTTACCACCAATTGAAGGTGAAGGCCGAGGATATCCCAAAGACGGCATTCAGGTCGCGGTACGGGCATTATGAGTTCACCGTCATGCCTTTTGGATTGACAAATGCCCCTGCTGCTTTTATGGATTTAATGACAGATTTTTTCGACCATACCTGGATCGGTTCGTCGTTGTTTTTATTGATGACATCCTAGTTTATTCCCGAAGCGATTTGGAGCACGAGGAGCACCTGAGGATTGTGCTACAACTTCTGAGAGAGAGAACGTTGTACGCCAAGTTATCTAAGTGTGATTTCTGGCTTCGGGAGGTTGCCTTTTTGGGCCATGTGATTCAGCCGCCGGAGTGGCAGTAGACCCGGCGAAGATCGAGGCAGTCCGGGATTGGCCCCGACCGACGACGGTATCTGAGGTCCGCAGTTTTCATGGGCTTAGCAGGATATTACCGTCGGTTTGTGGAAGGTTTTGCGAAACTTTCCACACCCCTCACTCGTTTGACGCGAAAAGGGATTAAGTTTATCTGGAGTGAGGACTGCCAGAGGAGCTTCGAGGAATTAAAGATCAGATTGATGTCGGCTCCTATCCTTTCCCTACCTGTTATGGGGAAGGGATATGTGATTTACAGTGATGCATCGCACAGTGGACTTGGTTGCGTGCTGATGCAGGGGGAAAGGTAATTGCTTATGCCTCTCGGCAACTGAAGGATTATGAAAAGAATTACCCTACCCATGATTTGGAGCTAGCTGCAGTGATTTTTGCACTAAAGTTGTGGCGCCACTACCTGTATGGGGAGCACTGCTGAGATTTACACCGACCACAAGAGCTTGAAATACCTGTTCACACAGAAGGAGCTCAACTTGAGGCAGCGCAGATGGTTGGAATTGTTGAAAGACTATGATGTAGACATATTATACCATCCTGGCAAGGCCAACGTGGTTGCTGATGCCCTGAGCAGGAGAGCAGCGCAGAGTCTATCTTCGTTGATCACCGATCAGGCGCCATTACTGGAGCTAGATGAGGCGGTTAGAGCTCGAGGTGGTGTCCCCTGGGGTCTCTGCTAGACTTATGTCTCTAGTCGTGCAGCCCACTCTATTGGACAGGATTCGGGAGAGACAGAGTGAGGACCCCCACCTGATGAGGATTCGACGAGCAGATGCAGACTGGTTTGGCAGGGACTTTTTCGGGTGATGCTTCGGGAGTACTGCGGTACAGGGACCGAGCCTGTGTGCCTTTGGATGCGGAGATCCGAGAGCAGATCTTGAGGGAGGCCCACTATACACCTTATACCATCCATCCTGGTGGGACTAAGATGTATAGGGACCTTAAGGCACAGTTTTGGTGGAACGGGATGAAAAGAGACATTGGGAGATTTGTAGCGCACTGTCTAACTTGTCAGCAAGTAAAGGCTTGAACATCGTGTACCTGCTGGCAAGTTGCAGAGTCTCCAATCCCTGAATGGAAATGGGAGCATGTTACCATGGATTTTGTCACTGGTTTGCCGAGAGCACAGACGGGAGCGGATGCTATCTGGGTAGTCGTGGATAGACTCACCAAATCCGCACACTTTTTACCGGTGCAATGACTTGGTCCCTCGATCGGCTGGCACAGCTGTACTTAGACGAGGTAGTGAGGCTGCATGGGGTGCCCGTCTCCATTGTATCTGACCGAGATCCGAGGTTGTTTCGCGCTTCTGGAGGAGCCTACAGGCCACTTTGGGGACACAGCTCAGTTTCAGCACAGCATTTCACCCGCAGACAGACGGACAGTCAGAGCGTACTATACAGATTCTTGAGGACATGCTCCGGGCTTGCACGCTGGACTTTGGAGGGGGTTGGGTACGACACTTATCATTGGCAGAGTTTGCGTACAACAATAGCTTTCAAGCGAGCATCCGAATGGCTCCGTTTGAAGCATTGTATGGACGCAAGTGTCGTTCCCCTCTTTATTAGAGCGATGTGGGTGAGAGGCGGACCTTGGGGCCAGAGTTGCTTAGAGAAGCGGAGGCTAAGGTCAAGGTAGTCAGGCAGCACCTTCAGACAGCACAGAGCAGACAGAGGAGCTATGCAGATGTGCCGGAGGCGAGACCTGGAGTTCGCGGTTGGGGATCATGTCTTTCTGAAGGTCTCGCCTTCAAAGGGGATCCGAAGGTTTGGGATTCGGGGGAAACTGAGCCCTCGCTACATTGGACCTTTCGAGGTATTAGAGCGCATAGGGCCAGTTGCCTACAGGCTTGCACTTCCTCCCAGGCTTTTCAGGTGTTCACGACGTTTTTTTCATGTATAGACTTTGAGGAAGTATGTTCATGACCCGTCTCATATCATCGATTTCACCCCACTGGAGGTCACCGAGGATCTGAGCTATGTTGATCGGCCGTTGAGGATCTTGGACCGGGAGGTTAGGGAGTTGCGCAGTCGGGCCATCCCTTATGTGAAGATCCTCTGGAGCAGTCATGAGGAGCGCGAGGCTACCTGGGAGTTGGAGTCAGCGATGATGCTGCTTACCCCCACCCTGTTCGAGGCACCTGCTTGAGGTATGACTTTTGTTTCGAGGACGAAACTTTTCTTGTGGGGGAGGATGTTAGTGTTCTGGTTTTTCCCATGCAACTTCTCGATGAATCCATTGGTGTAGAACACCTAGTGTTGGGGTGTCTGGCCCATGGTGCATCAAAGGGTGCCACAGATGGCCTTTGTGAGACTTGGATAGCTGATTTGGCCTTCGGCTGCATTTGCCGAATTTTAGAAAAGGTTTTGGGCCAATCTGAGGTTGGATTTGGATTCAGCGGCGGAAAAACGCTTGAAAACGGCTATTTGCTTGTTAAATTTGGTTCGGATGACCAAAAGCGGGCTTCCGGAAGTTTCGGGTGGGTTTTTCGGTGCATGGGGGAGCCTCGTGGACCGGCCTGAGCCACGTGGCGGCCTATTATTGGCCGGCTCACGCAGCTCGGGTCCACGGGGTAGCGCGGCGGTGCATGGGCCGTGGGCGGGTGACACGTGGCGTGCCCTGATAGGCCGGCGCACGCGGCATGGCTCACCGGGTTTGCGGGGTTGCGGTGGACCGGGCGCAGACACGTGGCGGCTTCGGATTCGTTGGCCCACGTGGGCGCGGTCCACGGTGCGCGGGGGGGGGGCGCCTCGGTACTGTGCGTGCACAGTGGCGCCAGGCGGGGCGGTCGGCCGCACTCGAGTGCGACACGTGTCGCCTCGCGGTTGGGCGGCCGTACCTACCCCCGCTGACCGCGAGGGGACACGCGGCACTCGGCGACCGCGGGGATTTGCTGTCCCCTGTTTGGGGTGACGTGGCCGCTCCTGGGAGTTTCGGGCGCGTCGGACGGGAGCGTGCGACCGGGTTTCCGGGCGCAGTGCGCCCGAAAGTTGCGCCCGAAAACCCGGCCCGACAGCATAGTGGGCTGGGCCTATAAATAGCTCCCCCCATTCGTCCTGTAGGCTTTTTGGACCCCATTTTCGCTGAGCTTTCTTCAGAGAAGTTTCTCCTCCCTCAGTGCACTACCCTTTGGAGAACTTTGAGGATTTTTGGAGGCACTCTTCCCGAGGTTCACCATTTTACGGCGCGGCGCGACGCTTGTTTCCCGGCGATCTTCTTCGCCCCTTCTCAGTGTTTGGACTCCTCCGACTCACCCCGACATCGGATTTCGCCGATTCTTGCGCCGTTGGACTCACGACAGGTAGGACTTCAACTCCTGTGTTTTGAGGTTCCTCGATTTCCGTGCTGATCTTGGAGTTTTCTGAGCACCCATTTGACCCATTTTTCGTCGCGGACTTTTGGACAGCACCGCAGTGTTCTTGCCGTATCTTTTCGCTCGGACGTCGGATCGAGGCGATTCAAGAGGCAATTTTCATCTACACTTCGCAAGGAGTCTCCTGGATTTTTCTCAGATTTTTCTGGTTTTTGGCCGAGGGTGAGAATCTCCTTTTTCTGTGGTTCTTTGTTACAGAAATTTGGTACAGTTTGGATTGGGATGTTTCCCTTGTCGGATTTTTATCTCAGCGTAGGAAACTCCGATTTGGGCGTGCAGGTACTCGTTTCGACGGGCTCGTCGCGAGGATCGCGACAGTATTTTCCTTGGATTTTTCTGGGCATTTTTCGCAGGTAAAAATTGGTGAATTCTGGACTGTGGTATTAAGGGACAGATTCTGGGAATTGTGAATGTATAGCTTATGTGTTTTCCTTTGGGGTATTTTGTACAGATTGGTGGGGAGTTTTGGACTGAGCTTGGGTTCCGCTTTTGGGAATTGGGATTAGCGCTCGAGGTGGGTGATGTTGTAAACCTCTTATTTGGGATTTATCACTAGGCCTATTAGAATGCTCTTGATTATGCTGTTAGTAAATCTGTGAGATGGACCTAGCATGCTTGTATGAAATCCTGATTTCTTCGTTGATAATCGCATTGTTAGAAAACTACAAGTTAATTAATGGTGAGTCCATGCTTTAAACATGTAGTAGAATTACTTGGAATTTATGCTAAATCCCTATCTTGTTGATTGATTAAATGAAAGGCTGAGGTATGTGGTTAGAGTACTTAAAATGGTTCATCAAGATAATGACTTTTGCATGCTTGAATGGTCACCTAGATAGGCCACCTTTTTCTGCTACACTATCATGCTGGAATTGACTTAGGAGAAACCATGTTGCATTCTTTCTTCAGTCACTTAGACATAGGGGATATTATGCTCGGGTTAGAGCAGGGGCTGGGTTAGTGTAGTCAGATACTTGGGTTTCGGGGAGAGGGTTTTGGGCTTCCTTTGGGAGACGGTACTTTTCCTTATAGAGCGGAGTGCGCGATTTGCAGACTTGAGACCCTGGGACTCCTGTCCCATATCGGTGTTATGCGTAGGCTGGCATACCCGATTTGGCAGACATTGAGAACCCTACCCCATATCGGTGCTATGCGTAGGCTGGCATACCCGATTTAGCAGACCTTGAGACTCCTGTCCCATATCGGTGTTATGCGTAGGCTGGCATACCCGATTTGGCAGACATTGAGACTCCTATCCCACACCGGTGTTATGCGTAGGCTGGCATACCCGATGTGGCAGGCTTCGATATTCTGATGCATACATTTAGCTATCTTTAGCTGGGCAGGTAGAGGTGTATTAGTGGTAGCTTTTAGAGTCAGGAGTCATACTCACTAGTAGCCCGATTTATTCTGTTGTAGACCCTGTAGACCTAGCTGGGCATGTAGAGAGTTGTACTGTTTGTCTGAGATGTTTTCTCCTCTAGCTAGAGCAGGTTAGTTCTGTACTGTCTTTATACAACCGGGGCGTGACAAAAA